>JAIPRL010007058.1:0-24911 GCA_025469235.1 Pemphigus obesinymphae
CGGCCGGACGAAAAAAAAAAAAAAAAAAAAAAAAACGAAATTCACGGTAGAAAATCGATCTCGGGATATACTATAACCTTCTTTTTTGCCCTACGGTCTCTCTGTACTACGTGTATATAATATACCAGCTGTATACAATGCGATATATGACTGTCAGGCATTCGTCATTTGGCACTGAGCGCGCGCAAGGTTCGTTATAATATGGTTTCGTAACCCTTCAAACGTGATGACTTGGCCATACTATTTTCAGAGACAAGATAACTCTTTACAGTAGATTATACATTTCACGTGTGCCCGTTGGATAAGCCGAGCGCCGTGTAGCGGTCGTATCGGGTATATACTCGGGGATACCATATATATGTTACCGGGCCATAACATTATACCTATTTATTATCCATTATTATCAACAAGCCACTCCTGCTCGAGCCGTACGAGATTGACCCTTTTTCTTTTCTTATTTCGTGTGTGTATATACGTGTATACGTTAAGGAGGCAGTGGTACAATGACGACGAAAAGCGAAAGCGTATCCGTATTTCACTCGGGTTTTTTTTACCATTTCTTCTCGCGCACCGTTCATAATATTCCATACGCGCGCACACGCATAATATTTATTACGCGGTAGGTATATATATATATATTTCTCGTGTACAAAAAAAAAAAAAAAAAAAAGTAAAAAAAAATAAATAAATAAATAAAAAAATAAAAACTGGTCTGATGCAACCACCTCACGCCACACCGTCCGGAATCCTTCCTAGTCGGTCAGACGAGCGAATTGTGCAGCTATATTATATTATATTATAATATAATAATAATATATACAGCTTCGCTTTTTTTAGGGCCCCCGGGACGCGCGGCGAGCGTTGCGCAACTAAGTAGGTCTCACCGAGAGAGAGATAACTGGTCGTTGTGCCCGTGGAGGAAAATATCGCGCACTTATCGACCAACGTATAAAAATAATAGTTATCATAGGCATACCTATATATATTTTTATATCTATTTATTATTATTTTTTTTTCGTTACGTCCGTATCGCATCTTCTCCGGTCCCATAATCCGGTCGTGTGTGTGTGTGTGTGTGTGTACATTTTGGTGTAGGTACGTCATATTATCATATTGTATATATCGCGAGTTCAAAAACAGGTTACCGGTCGGTTATATTTCCCCGTGGTCGCAGTTCACCCTATATATTATTACGTCACGATATATATATATATAGGAGGTCCTTGATCTTTACAAGCGCGCGGTGTTATCACAACGATATGCGTACGTCCTGATGTCGGACCTCCGAGTATACGTCACAATACAGTAGACTCGCGGATATAAGGTTCAGTCGCTTATTAGACTCGAAATCGTCTGGAACGGTCCGGAAGTATCCGAATACATTAAAAAAAAAAAAAATCGGTTACAAGACTCAACACTTCGGTTACAAGACTCGAATTTCGTAAAATAAACTTTTTTGGTTATAATTTAGAAATAAATTGATATTGAAAAATTAAATAATATTCGTGTTGATTATTATTCTAGTTTCTGTTGGTACCTATAATAACGTGCAATAATTTTTATCGCAGATAAAAGTTGTTCACATTTATCGCAACGGTTATCGTTATTATAGTGTAAAAATAATTTTTATATGTAGGTAATATGTATTTACGTTTAATTATTTTAGTTTTTTTTTTTTTTTTTTTTTATCGGGATTATTAAATTTATTCAATAATAAAGTATGTAATATGTAATATGTGTTAATGTATTAAAATCAAAGCAAAATATGTAGTAAAATAAAATTTATAAATACGTAATGAATTTTTTTTTTCTTCCACTTCGCCTATAAGGTTCATTCGGTTATAAGACTCACTTTGTGCTGGTCCCAAAGTGAGTCTTATAAGCGGCGTCTACTGTATAATGATAATAATATACAGGCGTCATCATATTATCTACTCGGCGATTTGCAAACGATTTGTCCGTTTTGTCCTCCGTCCTATTCCGGCACACTGTTCACCCGGCAGGCATTTTTTTCGTTTGAATTTTACGAAAATTTCGTTGTTCTATAGGTACATGTTGCAATGTCAACGTCAACGGAAATGGCGAAATACCGTACGGGTGGAAATTCGGTAAGGCCAACAGGACGGCGGCAATCCTGTTGTTGTTTTTGAGGAGCATATTATACATAATATATATGTAATTATCGAAATTAACCAAAGTGCTTTTTTTTTTTTTTTTTTCCGTTCAAGTACGAGGTATTTTTCATTTATTCAAAGTCCTTACAACAATACAGTTTCGAGATGTTTTTTAACGACAAAATTCCCCCGCTTACATTATACGTTTAGCATTCATTTTTAATACACATAATTATACAGGCACGACTAAAACAACACTTTATGAATATGAGATATAATAATTTTCTACATTTCAAAGAACGGTAAAATAATCGTATTTCTTTTATACATTATTATATATTTTCGACTAGGTAGGTATATAAATTATGTGTTGTACCTGTATCGTAGATACATTATGATTAAAGAGTCCTGATTTATATTTCATTAAAACGTTTGAAGTATTACAATATTATGTTAATAAGCCCTTAAAATATGCACTGAAAAGAAAATAATAATCGAAATATTTACATTTCAAAATAGTGTACAATAGTATTTAGAACTATATCATCATTAAGAATTTTAAATACAAACACTTAAATAAATGTGAAATTCTCCAAAAAATAATATTGTTTGCAACATACTGGTGGCTTATATCATGATAATTGATATTCGCCAAGTATTTATATGCGAAAACAATTTTTGAATATGAATTTTTTATTCTCGCCACCTTATTAAAAAAAATAATCAAATAAATCTGCGTTCTTAATAGTTCCTTGGAAAAATGAAATGTTCTAAATTGGTTATGTATAAGTATTTTTAGAAAAAGTATATAAATAAATTTTTATTATTTTGCGTATAAAATATAAATATAATATAAGCCATAGTATATTTTTATCAATTTAAAATTAAAAATTAATTAATTAAAAAAAATGAATTTATAAAAAAATAAAAATTATAAAAGAACGACGAACACATAAAACGTAAAATTTGTAACCCGATGATGACTCATGGACTGCCTTATTTTTTATAATATAATAATATATTAATATTATTAATTGTACTATATTATGTATATATATACACGTATTTTTATATATTTATTTTAAATACCTTATTATATATGGTTATATTCATAATATATAATAATTATCCATACTGAAATATATAAAAATAGTTTTTATAAAATAATAATAAATACGATGACAAATTTATTCGATAACAAAAAAAAAATAGATACCATGAAAAAAAACAAAATAAATATTTTTTTTTATTTATAGAATACAAGTAAAATAAATTACAAACATCCAATAAAAAATTGTATTACATAAAAATCCTAACTATAATTATTATGATATTATATAGGATAAATATTATATGAACAATAATCGTTTAAAAGACAATTAAATTAATTTTCATGCAGTAAAAAATAAAAAATATCTATAAATATTTTTTTTCTTACATTTATTTGTATACAATATTTATATTTTTAAATTCATTATTATTTTCTATGACGACATCATTTTTGATCTTATCGTCGTTTAATGTTTTCATAATATAAAATAGTGCGCTGTGGTATGAATATGATTAAAATACGGATGGAATGAATAGTTAATAGTATAATAAAATATGTTTAATAGAGTCGAGTTATATTTATTTAAATAATGTCGTTAAATGCAAAAATAAAAGTTCCCTAATATATGAGCATCTAATGAACTTTCTCTTTTTATCATTTTCATAATATTTTTAGCGAATACACCTACACTAGTTTACTGATATATATATATATATAGGTACGATATATAAATGTTTTTTTTTTTTAGAACAATAACATGGATGAACAAGGTATGACACTTGAATGAAAATGATGTAACTATAACCTAACTGTAACTAAACATCTATTTTTTTCAGTGTTTAAAATTTTAATGAAATTATAATTTTTTGTAAGTGATTGCCATTTTTTTAAAATTAAAATAAACATTTTTATTTTTTTTTTTAAATGAACTAAATTACTTCATTTAAGTAGGTACTATAATCGTATATATAATATATATATATATATATATATTTACTATTATTATATAATATTTATTCTAAAGAAAATGTGTAATTGAGTTATCAGGATTTGATAAAGTAAATAATATAAAGAGTATACCTAATAGTGATAGTATTAAATTCAACATTTTTGTAATCACAATAAAGTATACCAATAAATGATAATTTAATAACAAGTTATAGTTCATTGTTATTTTTAAGTCACGTAAATTGTATTGGGCTTGTAATTTTTGAAATATTATTTGGATGGAATCATTATAAACACACATGACGTAATAAAATGATATTAAAAAAAAAAAAAATTACCTAAAAATCATTTAACAATATGGAATGGAAATATAGTTATCAATTATTTGTATTTATTTTAGCCTGCCTTTAACCATGGGATATTTTATTTTAAAATCACTATAAAAATTTAACATTTTTGTTTTTTTTTTTTAAATTTAATATTGTATAATATACACCATAATAATTATTATTATTTTTAAATAATTTAAATATTATATATTATTGGTTTGATAATTTTAATATAGTACGTTCCCAGTAAAATGTATCGGATTTCAGAATACATTTTAAGTTAATCATTTGTACTATACGAACTCAAAGTACAAACTCCAGTACATATGATACCTGAAATTTGAACTTTTTTTAAAAAAAAAAACGTACTTAGTAGTTATGGAAGTTACTGCTAACCAAAAAACGGCGAAGTTGCGTAAAAATTATAATTAAGACATTATATTACGTATATCCATTATACCTATTATTTACCAACAATAGTTAGTGGTTACATTTTGTGAGGTAATATTATAATAATAACGATTGTCTTGTCTAATAGCCTAATATATATATATATATGTGTTAAACGTTATGAAAATTGAAGAAAAATAAAACGAAAAGGCATACACCTATACCTATAGTACAATATGATTTATTATAATATGCCTGCGTCGTTTTCATTGACATAATGTGATTTATACTTTCTTTAAAAAAAAAAAAAATTTATAAATTTAAGAACCACGCAAATATTTACATAACAATTAATATACGAATTCAATTTTTTTTTTTTTTTTTTTTTTTTATATTAATAATATATAAATAAAATAATAATTAATATGCATTTTTTCGGATACAGGTACCTGCAGCTGTTTTCCCATATTGTGCATCGCACATTATAATATGTTAGCGGCTATGACGTATAGTATTGTAACAATACATCTCGTACAAACTCGTTTGTAAAAACGATGCGACGATTCGAAGTAGTCATGCATCATATGCGGTACTACGTTAACGGATGGGTGACCGTTTGGTAAATACCCATTCGTGTTATTATACCCCAACACTACTCTACTGCGTTTGCTCAATTCCACGATATTATTGCAATGCTATACCGTTACGACCTTGCCATCAAGCCCAACTACAAAAAATACGACTCTACACGGCACACCAATATGAATAATAAAAAATGAAAAAAAAAAAAAATGATGAAAAATACCCGTGTACGCGTGTTAGTCAACGTTACCACCGGTCGGTGCGGCGCACACGATAAATTCTTATTCGTTTACAAATCGTTCTTAAAATAACAGCGCTTGTCGTTCAATAAATATGCGAATACACCGGACCAATATGTATTTAATATAAAATAAAACGGTCGTAACACGAATATTCTTCTGCGGCACGTACAACATGACACGTACGATATAAATATTACATAGATATCTTATAGCGTTAAGGCGGCTCTCTGCTTCATCAATTTTTCATCAAAACGACCTAAGCGACCGACCGACAAATTTTTGGATACTTATATTCGTTCGATTTAAAAAATGTAAAGACGTTTGAATTGGCGAACAAGTTTACTTTGCATCATCGGTCGGAGCATATTTTTAATATTTTCAATATTTTTTAATATATTTAATATTCAAGATTTACAAATTTATAAAATCTTAACTATTTATTCTCATCAAGAATTTGGATAAAATTGAAAAAGTGCTCCGACCGATGCAAAGTAAACTTGTTTCTACATTCAATGGTGTTTACATTTTTAAAATCGAACCACTGGAAGTACTTAAATTTTTGTCAGGCGTATAGCTATTTCTCAGTCATGAATTCGTATTGAATATTTTGATCCAATGAATGAATGACTTGTGCATGCGCGTGCGCAATATTATGTTTGGCCGGCCCGTCACCGTCGACCACGGTAATTATTTTTGTTATCGCTATTTATGCGGGGCTCACACACACACTAATATTAATTTACACACGCACACACATACACGGCATTTTCACATTGTTCAAAAATTGCCTATACAATAACCCCTTAAAACACGCCCGCAGAGAGCCGCCTTAACGAGAACATAATATTTTAACGACGACGTGTATTTAATTGCATCCGTTAAAATGTGTCTGCAGGCAAACGCATAGAAATACATATTGTATACGTACCCAAGTCGGTTTAACGGTCTACTGGAAAAAAAAAAAAAAAAATTTCGTCTATTATCCGTTGAATTTGTGATAAAATACGATTTTCAGATCTATATAGGTAATAATAATTGTATATATATATAGGAAAAAAAAAAATATCGATATTTTAAGAAAAGGGACACATTTTCATAATGTTACGTAAATACTTTTACAAAAAAAAATATATTTTTTTTGGTAGACGTATTAATAATAGCGCATATTATTATATTATCATACCTATATAGGTATAGTAACATTGTACATGTAATTACATCATTAATTAATTATTTCTGATTAAGAGGAAAATCAAATATACAATCATGTATTTGAATCTAATAGCTATAATCGAGAGAAAAATAACAGTATGCTATTAGTAAAAAATTCAAAAGCCAAGAATACCCTGTGGTTTTTGATTGATATTCATTTATAAAATAAAATATGAAATATTCTTGTTTTATGTATTTCAAACTCCGTAATTGTCAAGGTCTGATGACAACGTATACTTCTATGTATGTTATTTTGCCTATAGTGTGAATGTATTATGAAAAATAAAATATTGTGATGAAATAAGATTTTTAAATTAATTAATATTTTTGTTGTATTATGAACATTTATTAGTCCGGTATTAATAATGATTTTGAATAATATTACTTGTAGTAAAATAGCATAATTAATACATAGGCATACTACATACACTTTGCTTATTTTATTTACAATCAAAAATATAATATTTTGTAATACAAAACAAGTTAAGAAAGCCCACCTTAAGTGTATGCTAAATTTTTGGTTTCTATATTATGTACTTTTTTTTTTTTTAGTAAATTTAAAGGTGAACTTGTATGTACAAAAAACCTAAAAACCAAATAATAGTTTGAAAAATGTTTAATATGAACTTTTATTTGTTATAATTTAGTATGTTTTAATAGATTGGAAAATAATAATATTGTATAATAGAACATTTAGCATTTTCATTTAACATTTTTAGTATATTATATGTATATATTAATGTAGTTAATTTTGAATAGATTTAAAATTCTTCGATTTATTTTATATTTTTAAAAAACTAATAGGTAATTGTAAATCTAAAAGTCTAAAAAAAATCACTATAGTCAACTGTGAACAATTAAAACGGCGTTCGTAGCGAATGGGAAAATAATAAAACTGCTAACTGAATAAACTTAACTAAATCAATAAAAAAATAATCTTTTTATTAATCCTTAATGTATATTTCAACAGCTATTTAATAAAATAAGAACAAATATTCTGCGTTCATCCCAATAGAATGAATTCTATGAAAGACTGGATACAGTATGCGACCTATTACCAAATAGCAAGGTAAAATATTACTCGGAGATTTTAACGCTAAGATAGGCCAAAAAACTTTATTCAGTCGGACAATAAGGAAAAATAACCTACATAATAACTCAAATGACGATGGCACAAGACCGATAAATTTTGCTAAAGCACGAAATATGATAGCACTATCTTCCCTCATAAAGACATACACAAAAAAACGTGGGTGTCGCCAGATGGGTGAACGAGAAACTAGATAGATCACGTAGTAGTAGATGGTAGAATTGAAATATGTATAATGGATGAACGTAGCATGAGAGGTAATAGCGGAATATCAGATCATTTCATTGTGAAAACTAAAGTCAGATTCAGACTATCAATAAGATGGAATGTGCGAAAAGCACTTGCCAAAAAAGGTAAACATAGAACTACTAAAGAATTATCAGACAGCAAAACAATACAAAAATAAGTTAAATGATACATTGTGATCATCGGAAGACGAGAGCAGTATAAAATATGAGATGTGGGAAAAGACGGAGAGATCAGTCAAGAAAATGGCAGAGGAAGTTCTGGGATTTCAAGGAAAACTATCTATAAATAAATGGTTTAATGAAGAATGCAAGACTGCCATGGTGGAAAGGGATAATGCAGTGTTATAGGAGTAACTTCGATAGTAGACAAAACGAGGGAGAATAGATTAAGATGGCTCGGGCGTATATTAAGAAGAGAAGAGACTTGGGCAGTAAAATTAGTAAAAAAAATATATGTTGATGGAAAGAGAGGAGGGGAAGTCTAAAAAAGAGGTGGGGGATGTGATGGCGAATAATATGAGGAAGGTGAGGGTAAATGAAATAGATTTGTATATGCGATTTTATGATAGATTTAAGAATAAGGGAAATCCGATAATTTTAAAAAATATTTAATTATATTTTAAAAGTAATTTTAAAATAGTCATTTGTCAGTATCGTTTTTATCTTTAAATCTACTTTGTTCCACTTCTCTCATTTTTCTACATACGTCCCTTTTTTTATCATTATTTTTACATTTTATATTTGTACCTGTTTTGCCATGACATCGCTATAAAAATGATTGGCGGATTTTTTTTCAAATTTAATCTTCCTGTACGATACGATGATGAAAATATTTGTGGTGTGGAAATGATTTTGAAAATTACAGAGTGTTAAATCTTGTCTGTGCTTGACAATAAAACGTCCACACATGGACCAAGTAATATAACTTTTTTAAAAATTTACGGACTTAAATAAAATAAATTTCGATAGTGTAAAGGCGTAAGAATAATGGTAATCGGAGAACACAACTGATGAAGAAAAAAATATCGTCTAGAAATGAATAGGTAACTTAAACGTAACTAAATTGCAAAAACTCAAAGTACGATGTGGCGAAAAAAGCAATTTAGCCAGGAAATTATTTTATCATTAGAATCGAATCTCTAAAAACAGCCATCAAGCATTTTCGTAGTGATGTAGTAAAAATAAAAAAGTAAAAAATAAAAATAAGGAGCAAAGAGGGAAGTATGTATAGGAAAATATGTGAATCAAAGTAAAATAAAAGATTAGAGAATGTTGGTATAAATATATTTTGTGTCGGGTTATTTTTTTGAGCTTGGTTTTATTTATTTATTTTTTTTTGGTGGGGAATGGGGTTATTGAATAATATTTAAATTAACAACACAATTTGTCAAAGATCAGGAATGTAATAAAAATATTATCTTAAAACTATGATTTAACCCAAAAATTTTCAGTTAAATAATTTGAAGTCATTCAGCTTCAAATTAAGGCCCTTGAAAGCTTCGGAGTTATATATAGGTCATTTTGTCAAAATTATAATTTAACAATTGAAAAAAAATTATATACTTTTAAAAATAGTCCTGTGTTCGTAACATTTTTCATTGTTGCATAATAATAAATAGGTAAATATTTGAAAATACTTCTGTACAGACCAAAAAGACTGATAAAATAAATTTGAAAATATATTTTCAAATAATTTTCATAATAATAAATTCGGGAAATAAATTTCCCGATTTTAAATCTGAAAATATCTTTAGATTCTGTACGTTCATTACTAGAGAAGGTTGTGATTTTTTCATATTATGTTTTATTTTCATATGACCAAGGTTTGCAAATTAGTAAATTTCCAAAAATTAAATCTATTATTATAATTTTTTTTTTTTTTAGTATAAACATGAAATTCTATTGTAAATTACATTTATTTAAATACATTTAAATGAATTACATAAAGTACATTTATAAAGAACATACAGTATCTTTATATATTTTCCGATTTAAAATTGGAAAATTCTAAATAGCTTTAATTTTGTTAAGCTTTTAGGTCTCAATCAATGAAACATAGCTTCCAAACACCTTAAAACGGGGGAAAAAAATATTAACTTAACTCAATTAAAAACATGAAAATCATTTTCTTTATTACGTTTACTTAACTGAAATTTAATTAATATTATGAAAAATTTAGTTAATATAATGAAAATTTAAACTATATAGTTAATTAAGACATTTAATGTTATAAATAATATTAACTATAGTAGACAAACATTAACTTTTACGAGTTCAACGTACATTTGATTTTAATACATAAATAACAAATTTTTATGTCATATCATTTCGGCCTGTGATTTCTTTACTCTGAAAAAAAATTCTTTCCTTGAAATTCTTGAAGTACGTATTTAAAAATTTTTTAAGTTTGAGTTCCATATATAATCGAGTAAATATAATAGATATATCGAAATACATAAATAATATATGCCATAAATCTATTTCAAATCGATACACTTATAATTAGAGCTCTAAAGTTGTTGCATGTTTTATGTGGGCTATTATTGTTAGGTAAGCTAGAAATAAATTAGATTCAAGAAATTAAAATTTAAAAAAATACCAAAAGTTTATTGTTAAAATATATTACATTTTTGAATGTTTAGTAATGTTTTTAATTTTAAAAGCATATTTCTTAATTTTCCAATTTTTTGGAGCATATTTAATGATTAATGATAATTTATCATGCATTTTAAAAATTCGTAAATTAAAAAAATATATTAATTTGAGAGTTATTGTATAATATTGTATCGTGTTTCTCAAATACCTAGTTGGTATAAAAAATAATTATTTTAAAATGCATATTTAGGCGCTCGTCTTTATTATAAAGAATAATAATTAGATAATAATGTGTTAGTATTGACTATTGTTTTTCTATGGTTATTTCGATCGGCATACGTGGCCGGTCGTATATGGAACATCAAATTCATTAAAATAACCTAATATTATTAAATTTGTTTTTTAGTATTTATAGTTTTATAAAGAATAGGCGGAGAAACTATAAACGCACTCAGATTTGCTGATGACATTGCGTTTTGTGCAGAAACTGAGGAAGACCGGCAAAACATTCTAAAACTAATGTAAATGAAATCCTACGGGATAGTTATGGAATACGGTTAAATAAAAAAAATACAAAAATAATGGGGTGCAGCAGAACAAATCCTACCCGGCTTGACATAACAATTGCTGATAACACACATATAGAACAAGTACAACAATTCAGTTACCTGGGAAGTAAAATAACAGAGGACGGTCGTAGCAAAGCTGACATTCTCTGTGGAATAGCACAAGCGAAGACGGCTTTCCAAAATAAAAAAGAAACACTTACTAACCACCAACAGTGTGACTTTACAGACAAGAAAAAAGCTATTAAAAATATACGTGTGGAGTATTGCCCTATATGGATGCGAAACTAGGACAATTAGTAAAGTGGAGAGAAGCAAACTTGAGGCCGTCGAAACGTGGTGTTATCGAAAAATGCTTAAGATTAAATGGACTGAAAGAGTGACAAATGAAACAGTATTAACTAGAGTTAATGAAAAACGAGAATTGTGGCATAATATTATTTTTAGGTTAGAAGAGACAAAATGATAGGACACATACTACGCCATGATAGTTTAACGAAGAATGTTATAGAAGGCGACGTAGAAGGTTATATTGGAAGAGGAAGGCCAAGGATGGAATACATGAAACAAATCATGATCGACACGGGAAAGGATAGCTACAAGGAACTAAATGAATTAAGTTACAATAGGGAAGCACGGAGAACTGCAGCAAACCAGTCAAATGACTGAAGACGCAAAGAAGAAGAAGAAGTTTTATAAAATATTTATATTTATTTAAAAAAAAAAAGAAAAAAAGTGCATATTTAGACGTTTTTAAGAGCATTAAGTTCGGGGAGCTCTATATACTTACAGTAATTTATTAAAAACCAGCAGGAAGTAAAATTTAATATAGTCTATTGAAAACATAATATAACGTTATATAAATGTATAATATATAGTATTGGCTTATTGCCTTAACAAAATATATTATAATAGGTTTATTGTCCGACACCCAATTTTGCTAAGTTGTCAATTATACCTATTTTAGTTAATGGTAATTGCAATATAAGCTCGCCGAATTAAAAATAATGACCACTGTTTAAAAGTTATTTTTAAAGTAAAAAAAAAAAAAATAATAATAATAATAATAATAATAAATATTAACGTGCACAATTATAAGCATTTTTCGAGTTCCTAGGAGAAAAACACGTAGGTATCCGCATAGTTAATTGCGACAGACAAAACTCGAAAGCCATCCATCATCAAGGAGTTCTCGTAATTTTTAAATCATTATAACGATATTTTTCTTTAAGAGACTACTAAACATTCTAATTATCATTGTTGTATGCTTATGAATGACATGACAAGACCAATTTTATTGTATTAAAAACGATTCTTATCATCTTATAATAATATATATGTACGTATTATATACATGCATACATATATATATATATATATATATATTATAGGACGTCGGTCACTCGAAAACATATATTTAAATACGTTTAACAACACAACACGTCGCTAAATTTTATCTTGTATACCTATTGGTATAATGTATTATCTTCACGATGTAATGATAATCTTTCAGTATTTTTTTTCGAATCCACAGGTGATTTGACGATAAGTACGAATTAATAAATTATTATTTCGTACTATATCCTTATGTTAAACAACACAATTTTAAATTACATAATTGCATGTGCAATCGGTTTTACACTTGTACGTACGTAGTCGGTATACTTACTGCGACCGATTGAATTATTTCGCGGTCGGACGTGGTGTTATAATGCCATGCCATGCCGGACGGACGGATGCAATTCTGTGGCGTTTTCAGTTATTCAACCGTACGGAAATATAATAGTCTTGGATATTATTGAATCGCAATAATATTATATTGATATTTTACCTTGCACAATTAAAACATTGTGGTTATCCGTGTACAACGAGGACACCGATGATAATCACTTATTCTAAAATAATTATTCGATATTAAGTATTATTAGAAAAACGGTACCTACGATTTAGTTACCTAATTTCGAAATAAGCACGACAACAATAATATTATTTTATAATTATAAAAATCACGAAAATGTTTCCATCGCTATTAATTAATATAGGCAATTATAATTATGTTTTCGAGAAATTATACAATTTTTTGCTATACAGTATAATGTAGTGTAGTATATTAGTTCGTTTGCTTTATATTTCTTTATATTCTTGCGGTATATACCTATACCTGACTTAAAAGTTAAAACATATTATAATATGTAGGTTAATTAATGATATTGATTTAAGTAATTTAATAGTAAATAGATTAAAAATTACAGTAAACAACACTGTGCACATTATAAGATTAAAACGAAAAAATTCTAAATATATATTTTTTTCTAAATTACCTTTTTCACGGTATAAGGGAATTGGAAGCGGCGTGTGTCTCTGCCTCTCACTCTCTCTCTCTCTCTCTCTCTCTCTCTCTCTCTATCGCACACGTAACACAGCAATTTATTCCATTTCTATTTCCAACGTACCGATGGATCTAGCGATGCGATAAAGATTATATAAAAATTCATCTGAATTTGTCGTAATGTCTGCTTTAAATCGACTTTCCCGAAATTTTTGATTTTTTTTTCTCCAAGTCCACGTTAAAATTGAGTTAATTTATTCGGACATTTACAATTTTTTGTGAAAATTAAGAGTAAAAAAAAAAAAAAAAAAAATGAAAACGGTGGGAAAGTCGTTCTAACATTTTAGGTCGAATTCACATCGGTTTTCGGAAGTCATACACAACCCCTTGATAAATTACCGTTTCCAATCCTTTTTAAAAAAAACGTATATAACTTCACAACTATAGATTGACCCGTAGTATCTGTTATTGACGTAATTATATAATTTATATATTATGTGTATAATATTTATGATATAATATATAGTCGTTATTATTCTTATAGTTTAAATATAAACACGTAACCATTTAGAGATGTTCATAAAAATTTGCCTTTTTTTTTTTTATTTTTATTTTTTGTTAATACTACTTACGATTACAATTGTATTAAGATGGTTATCTGCGAGCTAATTTTAAATTTTCAAATAAATGGAAACGTCATATATGTGTGTATAAGTTTCGCTACACGTGTAACCCATACAATAAGATTACCCACAGTGCACACACAAATAACGTACTCACAGGCATATTATGCATTTATTCTAAATTTTACTCAAAAATGTCCGTGTTTTATCCATCGTAACGTTTTGTCGTATGGTACAATTTGGATTTGGAAAATCGATTTGAATTTATCGGCAAATCAACTTTTAATAGACTATTTTACTTTTTCAATTTTTGTAGCCAATATTTTTATACTCGGTAATCATACATTTTATAAAATAATATAAGGAATAAATTTAAAAAAATATTTAAAAAGTAAAAAAGTCTATTAATTAGTTGACAAATTTACCCAAAATATTTATAGAACTATTCAATCAATCACGATGACGGACAAAATGTAGGTATTTTAGTGTGTATTGTGATGTGTTATTTCAAATAGTATTATGAGGTTAATTGTCACAAATCATACAAGGCGTATGTCACATATAAATATGTATTATTGTATAATGTATATTGTAGCTTCCAATTGATTTTGTTTTAATTTTAATATTCAAACGACTTTCTTTAACTAACGATAACTAATTAATTTGGCACTTAATTGATGAAATTCGTTATTGAATTTATACAAAATTTACATAAAAAGGTTTAATTTTAATGTTATTATTTTGTCATTTAAAGTACCATGGATAACCAGTCCTATGAACTGTAATAACATACTCAGACCGCGTGGGTCAAATTGTCAATGTTTTTGTCAAAAAAATTAAAAATTAAAAACATATTTCCTCTAAATATGTGTTATGGTATTGTGTTTAGTATTTTTTTTGATAGTAGATGCCATAATCGCAAATTGGTTCAGATCGTTGCGGGTGGAGGGAGAGGAGTAGCTTCAGGACCAAATATTTATACAGATCACAACTTTAGCATTGTTCAAAATTAATTGATACGTTCAAATTAAGGAGACTAATTTTAACATCAGATTTGTATTTCCAGTAGGTGATCAAGATATTATAATTCATAATGTAACACTCAAAATTAAACTAAAAAAACTGTTTTTTTTTTTTTTGTAAGAATAAGTGTGTAAATAGTAAGATACATCAATTCGTATGCGAATTTTACAGGAATTATCATGGTGTATTTACTTTTACATTTATATTAATATAAAATTAAATTTAAAAAAAACTTGGTTTTTTAAGGTAGAATTAAAATTTCACATATTTCATATAGTTATAGGTTACCTTAATCAGTATATGTACCGATAATATTTCGCTATTTATTTTAAAAACATCCTGTATATCATATGAAAACCAGTTGCATGAATAATTTTAAAATACCGAAATACAATGCTTTTATTTATTTTAATTAATTTTAATATTTTACTATTATTGGTGTAGGTCTAGACAATACAACTAAAATACAAATGCAGGTTATTAGATGAAGTATTTCGATTGTCGGTTATCAGTAGGGGTGGATGCACTTCGCTTATCGGATAGAACACTGTTGGTGAAATTGAATAATTTGAAATTAGTGATGGAACGATATTGATTGGTAAAATATTTTTTAATATTAATAAAATAAAATTATTTTTGAATCTTAGATAGGCAATTATAAAAATAAAATTTCGTTATCCTAACAACTATTTATGTGTTATTAAATTTTTTATTTCAATTTGTTATAGTTAATATCCATCATTGTAATATCAATAGCTTCCTCGTTTCATCTAGATCTAAAAGGCTTACAGCAAGCAAGGTGTGAAATATACATAGGTGCGGTATAAAATTATTAATGTAAATTATGTACATTAATGTTTATTGGTAATCATAATAACTATGCTATTTTTCTATTTATAAAAAAAATTCAGTCATAAAAGAAATTTTCCTCTACACTTAAAAAGACTACGTGGAAAAACAAAAAGTGACCTCTGAAAAGTACAACCTAAAACCAATTTGTTATCAAAAAAATTCTTTACTCCAAAACTCCAACTTAACTTCTTCTAGTTAAAAAATTGATCACAGAAAAAAAAACATAAACATCATTGTTTACCACTAGTTACTAATAACCACTAGGTTCCTTTTCCGCTCAAAATCTAAAATTAAACAAACACTTGAAAAAAATCTGAAAACGAATTAACTGTACTAAAATTTTTATTTTACTTATTCAATAACACAATAATAAATACTTAAATTATAATCATTATAAATCAATCAGTATAGATAAATTTCATTTATTTCATATTAGAATAACATTATGTACCTCATGAATATAGATTTTATATTTTATAAGCATGCTTCTAAGAATGCATTTTTTTTTAATGCTCGCGTAGTCTTGAACTGGACATATACGTAAATGTTTGAAATATGTATACCTATTTTCAATAAAAAAAATCTAAATAGTACATTCTTTTTGAAGTATAATTGGAACAATCAGCTGACCTATAAAACTGATGAATAACAAAAAGTAAAATAAATTAAAACTAAAATATATTTTTATTTAATGGAATTAAATTAAACATACCTTATACACAATTTACCTATTTATAAATTATATTTTTAATTTTTGCTTCATTAGCATGATATAAAACTTTGCTGTACAAATTTGGTTAAAATCAAAGTTTTGTTGTGTATAGAAAAATAATAAAATATAGAATCGATTTTTCTAGTGTAAAACACGAAAATCCAAATAAGAGGTAAAAAAATTCCTAAGTGCCATGAAATTGTATGAATAAACATTTTTTCTATACTTAAATGTGCAAATTAATCGGATACGAAATTATACGGATTGTGTGTTATTTTTTATTTGTATTTTACGTTATTTTGTTTTAATTTAATAGGTACAATCTATCAGTAGATATTTTATAGTAACTATAAGTATACATAATATAATATAAAGACATTTATTTATTTTTAGTTCAAAAAAATTTATAATGTATAAAAAATAAATATAATTTTGAAAATTGTAAATTGTATTACGTTTAAAAAAAACAAGCAATAGTAAAGGTGAATGTAATTGTAAATGTGATTATTGAAAGTCGATATTTTTGGAGTAACATTTCTAACTAATGTGAATATTGTTAAAACGTTCCATTCCTCAATATTTACTTGGGTTCTACACACATAGGCACAATTAATAATGTATACGATTAAAATGATCAAAATAAAAAGATAAAAATATTTTACTATTTTCTCGTAAGATTATAGATTAAGATATAGATATGAATATGGATTAGAAATACCTCGGTATATCAATATTTTAATATTAATCATTATAAAACCATAAGCGTTTAATGGATGATTTGACGAGTCATTGATTCATTGATTAGAACGAATGGGTTTTAGTTATTTTAGATAAACTTTTTTCAAAATAAACTGTTATTTTATCACATACCTATTTAATTAGAATTTTCATGACGCATTTCAAGATAAAAACGAAATTTTTATGCCTATTCGTAAATGAAATCCAAAAATTATAGTTTTAATTTCGTTCAAATATTTTTTTAAAAACGCCGTCTTAAATCGATTTAAAATATCATGGTACACTCCTCTCATACTAACCCAAGGATACAGAATAAACATATTTAATTTTTCAGATAAACAACACTTGATATCAGATAGAGTTTAGCATAATATTATAACAAAATATAATAACATATAATTATAATAATAATAATAATAATAATAATAATATATAAATGGTTTTGCTACTCGACTTATGCTGGTATAAAATTATTTTATATTTATTCATATGATTATTGATTGCGATTTGTGCTTATTAATGATATATATATATATATTATAAGGTTTAACAAAAATTTGAATGAACTATTTGTTTAAAACATGCATTTGAAATAAAATAATTGATTATATTAATTCAGGTTTTTAAGGAGCTAAAGTAGAAAATTATAATCTATTTTTAGGAAAAATTAAAAAAAAAAAATGATTGAAAAACGTTTCACTATTAATAAAATAATAATTCATAAATAAAAACGTCTTGGAAAAAATATTGAAAATTCTTTTAGATTTTTAATAGTATAAAAATAATTTGTGTCAAACCAATTTAATAGCTTTGAAAATTCGTGAAATATGAAACTATGAATATAGTTAATTATATGTATAGGTATATGATAATATAATAATATAATGCAATTTAATATAATATAATAATTATATGATAATCTATAAACATATACATTTTATTACTTTTTACTTGTAGATAAAAATTATTGTGAAATAAAGGTAGCCAAATAGGTACCAATTGTAATCATATGTTTTGTTATAATTTTATTATTCTGAACATATTGGTGACTAAAATAAAATTATGTATCTATCGGTATGCATATAATAATCCTATACAATTTAGTATGATATTGATCATTTGTTTTTGAGATTTTTTTTTAAATTTACTTTTCTATTTTAATAACTTTTTTCATTTTGATAAATTATTGTTTCATTAATTTTGGATCCTGAGCTTAGCGACAAATATAATAGTCTTACAATAATGGGTTGTTTTTTTTTTTTTATATTTTTTTTTATAGATTTTATAACTTTTATCTCAATATTAAGAAGAGATTTATTAAAACATATGTTTGAAGCCTAGCAACATACGGAAGTAAAATATGGGTCATAAATGTTACCGAAAATAAAACATTAAAAGCTTTGTGGTGCTGAAGACAAATGGACAAAATCAGTCTGATAGAAAGAGAAAAAAATTGAGAGGTAAGTACTAGGAATTGGTGGAGAAAAAAGTACATTCGTGGATGCGATTAGAACAAGACGTTGAAAAATGTTTGGGCATACCCCGAGACACTCAGAAGAGCTGTATAAAATAATTATAGAGAGTATGTTTGAAGGAAATAGAACTGCAGGGTTACCTCGTAACTTGTATAATGTATATAGAAGAAATTAAAAATGGTGCAAAAGTCAACATATTCAAGAAAAATTGAATTGTAAATGCAAGAAATTGATTAGAACGGTGACCCACCTACGGGTTAAAACAAAAAATTTTTTTTTGTATCTATACCTACACTTATTCGCACATTGCTTTTTTAAAGATGTGAAGATGCCATTTTTAGATTTTCACAGTAATTTTTTTTAGTGTAAAGTAATGAACTCCAAAAAATAACTGAAAATTATCAACAATTGTAAAACTATAACGCCAAAAACTTTAAATGTACACCAACTATTTTGTAATTGCACTATAATTGACGTTGTACAGTTTTAACTACTTTTATTAAATTTTTAATTTATTTAATTTTTTTTTATGCCTTTATACTATTTTTTGGATAGAAGGAGTCGAATAGGGGTTTCTTGTAAAAATATTTTTGATAGAATCTATTGTGATTGTGTTAAGGACGCTATACCATCTATTGTGCATGAGTTCTGTGTAGGAAATTTTTAAAAAGTTTTATGAATAATGAAAATTTAACAATTAAAAAATTTTAAAATACATTTTAAAAGTAATATGTAAATAGTCTTATATCTGTACCACTTTATATTGTTATATAATTATGACATTTATTCAAAAACTACTAGTGGCTTTCTGATCTCAGTTTGATCAAAACTTATCATAAACTGAAATAATTACACTAAATAAAAAATGAGATTTTAAACTAAGTTTTTGTTCGATAGATAAGCATATTTAAATATGTTAAATTTGTGATTGAAAAACGTCAAATCTCCAAATTTTCAAAATAATTTTAACTAAAAAAAAACTCCATGTTTGTCCATATTCTTATCTATAATTTTCTGTTTAAATTTTGAATATACGATAACTAGGAGAGAAGTTGTACTTAATGCAAGGACGTTTTTTAACGCCGTTAAAATGTTAATTATTTTCTAAATTGTTTTCTTAAGCTTAAAGAAAATTACCGAAAATGTTTATAAACTGGAAAATAATATTAGGTACATCGAGATTCACTTGTAATTGTTTTATCAAATTAAATACATCCATCGTCAATATCTTCTTCATACTGTCCATTTTTTTTAAAAATTATATTAAAATTAGAATATATAACAATTATTTATTCATCTTTATATGTGTAATTCTTCTGTATATATGTATGTCACTGAACTCCTCCTGAACGCCTAGACCGATTTTGATGACATTTTTTGGATTTCTTTGAGTGGGTCCTTTGATGGTTTAAATTCACCCGATAGGTGGCGTTGAAATCGGGTTATTGGAATTTTACTTTTTATTTTGGTGAATATTTTTTCAAGATTTTTCGCATACCATAATATATAACACGAAAATTTCATCCTCCCCCAATATTAAATACCATAAATTCATGAACAATTGACCAATAATATAGAATAGGCGTTTTTTATATTTCTGAACACACTGTTGAAATTGTCTAAGATTTTTTTTGACAAAGTTTTTCCAAATATTTCCCTGAGTGTCCGGGACCACAGTGTTCCCGCGTCGCCAGTTTTTTCATTTTTGCATGAGGTGGAAAAGTAGGGGTGTATGATATTTATGGTATTAGAAAAATTAAAAATCAACATAGTGGATAGTTATTATATAGTAAGGCGCTATTTTAATTACGACAAATAATCAAGCTGACATAATAAATTCGCAAATAATTAGTGGATTTAAAGCAATAGAAATGAATTGTTTTTCCATCGATACGGTTATCCACTGTGAAAAAAATCGGTACATTCTCCTACAGAATTCTTATATTCCCAAATACCGTCTGGTATTCCTCCATATAAAATTCTCCGATTTCATATAATGGGACTAGGATTAATTCGATAATATATCGATTATATTATTCAATATTAACCGAATTCAATAATTTTTTCATTAATTTCATCACAATGATAAAAATATTATTAGATAAATAAATAAATTGTTAATTTGACAGTGAATTGTCAACTTGAAAATAACTAACATTCACATTTAATTTAGTTATGGTTATGAATGAATAAATAATATATTTCTTATGAATTAACAATTCAAATATTATTTAACATAAAGAAAAAAAAAATCGCTATATAACAATAATGAGTAGATATATATATTATAGTCGAAATATGGGAATATGTGTCTTTAAAATTATTTTTCTTTTTCTTTTTGAACACCAATATATAAAAAGATATACTAACAACTGCACTATATTTTTTTTTATTAGCATTTATTTAAATTTAAATACTTAGTATATACGACTTACATTAAGTATTACGTTTAATTGAACTTATAAGTTTAAAAAGATGTATTCAAGTTATGTTTTTGAATAGTTTTAATATTTATGAGTATATTTGGTTGAGCTTATACTTTCAGTACGATTATTGTTATATAATACAGTTCTAAAATTTTTTAGGCCCTTACAGGCGTAAATAAATAAATAAAATATCGTTTATTTGTTGATTTTTTCAGTTGTAAGTTATATATGTAGTTATTGCCATGTAATTTTAAAATTGACCAAATTGGCAAGCCAATATATATATATATATATATATATAATATAAAATGTAATACTCACTGAAATCCAATTATTAATCAATTCATTCACAACGTGTATCCAAAAAAAGAGTTGTGTACATTGAAAGAAAAAACGGTTATTCAATATCGCCGCCTATACACTGTATATGATTTATTTAATAATTAGGTGAAAATCAAACAAATTTCTAACCGTGCTTTTTAAAAAGTATATTAATAAAAATCACGGTGAATAAATTTGATCGTAAAATCGACCGTTATAAAAACGCCTACACTTTTCTTTATTAAAAAAAAAAAAAAGAAAAAAAAGTGAAATACGTTTATCTCTTATTTCGTGACTGTTACTCAGCGTCGTATCCGTTATAGACTGAACATAAGTCGCCAAGGGTTAGCGTAAAAGACGCGTAAGCAATTTAACGATTTCAATGTCGAATAGGTGGAGCTCCGAGATTGAGCATCAAACATATCAAACATATCGCCTCTTCGTGTTCGTTATGCAAAGTCAAGTTCACTGCAAATCGCACGAATAGATAATAATACTTCACACGAGGGGATAAACAAACAGAAGAAAAAAAAAAAAAAAATGATTAAACTAAACCGTATGTTTGTAAATATAGCAATATTGTTTTAATAACGTATTGTAAATCAAATGATACGCAGACATTAGACGGCGGTGGGAGTGATAAAAATAATGTAAGTAGTATATTATAATAATATAATAATCACATTAATATTACATATAGTTTGTGTTTAGGTACAAATAACGTTAATTTTGTACTAGGTATAGATTCAGTTTTTTTTTTTTTCTGCAATTTTATACATCTTCCTCTACAATAGCAGTCTAAATTTCTATGCCATTTCACTATTCCGTCTAGGTACATTTATCATTACAATTTCAATTCATTTCAAATATATCGTTCAAACGTATTACCTTAATTGACAGGATTCGCATGGTTATTAATAATTTCGTTTATATGTATATAGTGTATGTATATATATACCTGTCGTAGGTATTATACCTACAGTATTTGCATTTTATATATTCATATAATATGTATAGATACATCGCATTCGAGTACGCTGAAACTACGATATGTTGATTTTTGATTTTAAGATACTTTAAGTATATAATATTTTATATCGTAAATGTAGTAAGTACAAATATACAAAATATAATATAGTATGTATACGAAATAGGAATTTTAAAATTTAAGTGATACAATTAAAGGGAGATTATACAATATAGACACCATACTCGCGAGTGCAAATGTTTTTTTAATGTTAAAAACGATCTTAATTGAATGGAACTCGAGTAAAACATTTCATATAGTCCATGCGATGACGACATAACTTCTGTTTTAAGTAATGTTTTTAATTTTTAAAGTTCACGTTTGGAAACTTCAACTATATTGTATGTTTTACATTTTAAACATCATGTAACGTAGTATTTTAGTATTCACTTTGCCTTAGTTTCCGTAAGTCCCAAGCTTGTACGTAGGAAGGAAAATAAGTGTAAATAATTAATATCAAGGTTGGGCAAACCTATAGAGTCTTGTATCGAAAAATATCGTTAACTTCCTAAACCTCGAGTAAAATATACTTAAAATTAATTAAAAAATATCCGAGAAGGTTTTGTATTTTTCATCATAGATTTATCATTATTATTAAGTAGGTATCATCCGAGTGAAATACGAACGTGATCTATTTTCGACTCCAACTCGAATTGAACTTGACATTTGTTATTCATCCGCGACTGCGTTTAATAAAAATTGAATCCCATAAAAAAAAGCATCGCGAGATTTCTAACAGTAGACAACATAGGTAACAACGAATAAAAACGATTTTTTTTTTTTCGCTCGTAAAAACTTCAATTATATTTCCGGCTAAAATGATTGTATGGCATTTTAAAACGGATTATGTACAATATTTACTAACCTATAGTAACGAAATACGCCGAAAGAATATAAGTGAGCAAATAACAAAAATTACACAACAAATAAAATCACATTATGATTATATATTAGGAAAATTATACAACGTGCATTTATGATGTTTGTATATGCAATATATACGTATTTCACTTATATAGCGTTGTCGTTGGTGTGGTCAACAAAGGTCATGGACGATGGAAAGGTCCGACGGGATGCATTATACAATATTCTTAACGAATCTAATCACATGTTTATATAGTTAAGGTTTTGTCATTAATCATAATATTACGAGTATGTACTTTTAACATTTATTGTTTACCAGTACTAGTTGGTATACGTATTTGTGTACACGATAGGTTAGGTATACATGTGCCACACTTACCAATAAGAAACACGATGTTTTTTTTGGCTACAATTAATTATTTTGTAATGATGGCATAATGGTTAAACGATTAGAGTAGACATTGTACAGAAAAAATATTGTCAGTTACTATTACCATATCTATCTAGAACCAAACAATGGGCAAAACAAAAGCTCACGTCCTATATCCGCACAAAAACGCGTATTTTTATTATTATTATTATTATTATTAGGTATATTTATTTATTCGCGCGAATAGTACCTATCTTAACTATATGTTGTCCGTTATGTTTACGGCGAACAAACCGATATATCAGCGCATTTTAAATATTTTTCTGAATAATTCGATGTTTTTCAACAATACGAAAATACATTATCTTTGGTATTTACGATAAAAAATTCCATATTGTTTTCGCCATGCAATTATTTTTTTTTTTGCTATACGGTTAAAATCGATACACTTTATACGTATAGTAGGTATTCTATTGTTGCCCCTTAAGTAGTGTTGGATAGGTTAATTTTCAAAAAAAAATAACGCGTCATTACGTTTATATTTTTTACTCGATAGTAACTATATAGTATGGTAATCGGTAAAAAACGACACGGAAAAAAACGTCAAGTAAAAAACGACACGGTAATAAACGACAAGGGTAAAAAACGACACGAGTGAAAAACGACACGGAAATAAACGAAACGGAAAAAAACGACAACATTTGAAATTTTAAACACATTGGTAGATAAAATATGTCTTATTTCATGTGGACTATACTAGAAAATTTCATTATTTTAACCTCTT
>JAIPRL010007059.1:0-24909 GCA_025469235.1 Pemphigus obesinymphae
AACTATTTTTATGTTCCTGTATTATTATTTGTTCCTATATTGTGCAAAAGATGAAATGACTAAAATATTTAGTATTTACGTTTACAATTAATACATGATAAAATCTAATATTGATAACGTTTGTTTATCGATTTTGCCTACATTTCATATGGCGGCTGGCTTCAACTAATTTTAAGGTGATTATGGCAAAGACGGCTATCTAGTATTATTATATATCTATGGTGAATAACCACGTAAAACTTAAGATATTTTTGAGAAATATAGCTGGGACAACAACATGTCACGCTCACTTATATCGAAAATTAAATACAAAATATCTCCCGATTTGTCGTGAAACGCCGCAATAGTTTTGTGCGAAAAGTTATTTTAATTAATTTTCATTGACAAATGACGAAAAATATCGGTAAATTATGATCGGATTCTGTATGTATATAGGTATCTATATGCTAATAATTTATATTATATAACAGCACGATAAATATAAATAGACACTGTCGTAATGAATATATTAACGAATAATGATAAGAGGTCCGTCACTCTAGCACTGCCATTTTTGGTTTCGAAAAAAAAAAATTTATCCTAAATTATGTAATACTATTTGTAAATATTTGTAATCATAAGCCGAATAAGATTTTTCAATATATTTAATTTTTGTCGAATCTAATTTTAATTTACTTTTATTTCTTAGATCTTATTTTATTATGCTATAATCGATACACATAGGTATGTTTCTAAAAATGAAATTAATAAAACTAATTAAGGATTAATTTTTTAACTGGTGGAGGCGTGAGTAAAAAATCGCCGATCAACTATAAGTGAGTAAAAATGTATATAATGGACTATATAATGATACAACATCATATATTTTATATTTTAAAGATATATAAGCAGAACACATGGTAGCTAAAACATAAATTAAAAATATATCTTTAGGTACTAACTGTTTTATAATCGTTGTTTATCTTTATTAAGTCTTTAATACACTACAAATACGGTCGTGGCCTAGTTATTAGATAGTGTTGACATCATACGAATAGAGGGACGCTTATATTAGTAATTGTTGGCCCAAGCTGATTAAAATGTCCAATTTTGCCTACAAATTTATATATTATATACAATTTATCTGTATAGTCAGTACAGTATTCGTCGACTATTTGTGGAATGTACACAATACTAAACTCAAAAATGTATAATATACTCGCAGGTATAATAAATACGTCGAGCGAATCCATAAGTATATATATACAGTGCACCAGAGCTGAAGGATAGAACGATGCTACATGTCTATTTTTCCTGTTTTTCAATAGAGCCGAAAATCTTAAATCTTAACATTAATTTTCGTTCTATAATTAATAATTTCTTAAACAATTTTGAAATTATATCTACTTAGAACTAAAAATTAAATTAGTTCCAAATAAAACAATATTATATGAAAAAAAAACACAAAAATTCCAACACTAAATTCACATAATAACATCGGGATGTTTATAAATGTTAGTGTTTAATGTCATAGAAACAAAAAAACGTGAGGCAATAAATTACACAATATAAAAAAGTATATAACATCAATTTTTACAAATTTGGACTTTAATTGTTTTGCCTCTCGGGTATAGACATAATTATATATAATAGTATTATATAATATACCCCGATATAAGTCACCCGAAAATAGTGACTTATAATACCAAAGGGGGTGGAGTCAGGATAACAAATTAGTCCAAGAAAACAGTAATAATTCGAGAGGAACTGAAACGTCGACGCATATTACTATACCGATTCATAATATGACAACTGACTACACAGAATCTCTGAAAAATGCATTTTGTTTTTTCAACCAAAACGCATGTGAAGTTTGTGATTCATTGTTTCCGTCAGTAATATTTATTGTTTATAATAGTATAAATACGTGTAACATACGGATCTATATCCGGTAGGAAACAAGTTTTGGAAAAAATATATAATAATTAATATAACTCATAATATTATCTTTATTCATGCAACACACATACGTAATAAAAAAAGAACAATATTTGAGAATAAGTATTCAATAATCTGTAACGTCTTCTAATTTATTTTAAAATTCAATTGTTCGATATTGTATAGTATTAGTTGGTCAGATCGCGCCTTAAGTTATCGCACATTCGATAAATTTGTTTAGATCGCGTACGTTGCACAACTTGGAGTGATATCCGGTTGTATGAATTTGTTTGCTTGAAGTTTAAAATGCCCGAGAACCAACTGAATTTGCTGTCTCTGTCTAACCATCTGATAATATACGAAATTTACGTCCAGTTTTCTTATCACAACTTTGTCATTTTTAAAATTAAATTAAATTTATCTATTACCAAATTTATAGACGATATCATTATCTATATCATTGAAGAGCTCTTTTTCGAAATTTTAATTCTTAAAAGAAATATCTATATTTAATTCATTGAAATTTTAAAATATTTGTATCTATAGAAAATATTGAAATTTTGAAAAATACAGAATATATAATAATCTCGTCTACAAATTTAGAAATAGATCAATTTATTATAATATAACAAATGATAATTTCGTGATATATATGTGAATGTAAATTTAGTATATTTTCGGTTAGCTTGACAAAGACGCAAATGCGGAGAAATTACGTCGTCTTAAAGACTATTCGGTCTTGGCCAAAATATACCACTATTTATCGCCGTTTTAGTAATTGTCGTGCCCGTGAATATTATTAATGTACATATTATTATTACGCATTGCACCGCTCGCGCTGTATTGTTGGTTGCTGTTGGTAGCCGCACGATCGCGGTTATAAATTACATAATTAGTGGTCTCAGCCATTGTCGTGACGCTACCGCAGTGCTGTTCGTTGCGCAAACTTGAAAAATGCATGTTCGATGCGCTGTTTACTCACGTGCAATTTTATTTTATTCCTTCTCCGGCAAAAAATACACCGTGCAAATTATATAGCATCGCGCACAAGACCAGTTTGAACCACCAACTATGTTTATCTAACTATATTCCGTGGTTGTATATCATAACAACGTTTTTCGTTTGGTGCAGTTATTATCTACCCATTTTCAGATGTTATCAGGATATCACTTATTTACACTTATTATATCACTGGTTATATGGACATAAGGTGAATTGAATTATGTTTTATATGAATCTAGGTATGTTCTTAATGAAAATGAATGACATTATGTTTATTACAGTACCAGCCTATTATGTCGACATTTTAGAGAAAATAACATAATATCATATTGTTAATACATATTTTTGTTATTAATCCGTAGTATTTTTTCGTTGTGCACCACCAGATATTTCACCTACAAGCCGCTACTGTATACCACTATAACAGGTTATTACAAATGGCCAAATCGTTATCAAATATGAATAAGATGGCGGTATAAGTCTGTATTTTGAATTGAAGATGGGAACTTAAGGGGATTGGAAGTTGTCATTTATTAAGGGGTTGTGTATAGGCAGTTATTTAAATTGTTCACGTTACGCAGTGTGTTTATGTGAGTAATATTTGGTCTTTAGTATGTGTAAATACGTTCGGCATAATAATGGTGGTGTGTTCACTCGTACGCACAGGCGTATATGTCAATAATACGTGACTACCGTATTTGAAAAAACACTAAATCCTATTTCCAACATACCGATTGTTCTAGTGATGCGATAAGGATTCTGAAAACTGATCTGAATTCGTCGTAAAATCTACTTTAGAACGACTTTCTCACTTTTTACATTTTTCCCCCTTGGTTTTTACAAAAATTTAAAATGTCAATTTTTAAATGTCCGAATATATTAACTAAACTTTTGGCGGACTTCGGGAGAAAAAATCAAAAATGTGGGAAAGTCGATCTAAAGTAGACATTACGACCAATTCAGTTCAATTTTTATAATCCTTATCGCATCATCAGATCCATCGGTACGTTGGTAATAGAAATAATCTAAATTGCTATGATACGTGTGTGATAGAGAGAGACAGACAATCGCCACTTCCAATCCCCTTATACGTATTTGCGTACAATAAAAAGTAAATTTTAGTGAATTTGAGTTTTATTTGATTTATATAAACATGTCCATACTGTTCTATGTAATCATGTGCTATTTTCCTCTACGTTGCATATTATTTCCTATACGTGAAATAGTGGAGGTATAACTGCAATAACCCGGTGTATTTCAATTATGGATTCGGTTTTTTAATGTTTTTCTTTCATGTCACGGGACGTTACGTCCGTCAAACTTTGTTTGGTTTTTATTGTAACTTCATGTTACGCGGGAACTGGCCTATCTTAACGATAAGAGGCGTTTACGTGATCGTTGATGGTTGACGATTGCTCAGTTCCGACATCCAGTCAGCATAAGACAGCATCAACACTCAACAGCTCGGTTCGTAGTGAGTGCAAACTTCGGAGTACAGGTCAACAACGAACTGATTTTTTTATTTTATAACAAGATTACCAAAACACCATAATATGTTTATATTTGTTTTGTTAGGTACTTAGTTTATAGTTTCTAATATGGCGTTTCTATAGCTATAAATTTACAAAATATATTAATTAATCGTATTTCTTTTATCGTGGCAATAGACGCCATTTATACAGTCGGTAAATTGTATGTTTTGCTATTTATTAATTCCTATAACTATTCCAAAGACATCAGGCGAGTCTCACTCGACCTTCATATAGTCACAGTTAAGGGACTAATCGGGTTACATATTAGTCATTAATCACAAACATGTTTTATCATATAGTGGTATTTTAGGTAAAATTACATTATTTTTCATTATTTTATATTTGTATTTGCATAATTATGTCTTAATATCGATAATTTTCCTAATTAAATGGTCAATAAATTTGTTTCGAGGTGCCTACGAACGTTTTAAATTCATTATATATATGGAAAATGTGTTGTCAGAATGTTTTTAGACAAATAGTGTGTTTTTCACGAATTGAGACGGTAATTTGTCTGTTGTTTTTCGTATTTTTAATTAATTATTATACATAAATATAGAAAATTTCATTGGCGGGGAGTTTTTATTTTATTACACTCATTCTCAAGTTCAAATATATACTTAAAATATAAATATAAATTATTCTTATATATAGGTTACCTCTGGTAACTACTATAGGTAGACGTTGTATAATTTTCCTAAACGAATTTATGTAGGTACATTTAATTACAGTGATTTATCATTATATATAGTTTGAATTTAAAATAATTATACAATTCACTGGCTCAACAATAGTAGGTAGTGCTTTTGTATTCAAAGCGTTTATAACACTTTTATCATAAATAAAAAAAAAATAATTGATCCTTATTATGCGAGCTTATAATATATATGAATATACCTTTGCAGATTTAAGTACGATATTATATATTATTTTCAGAATATATATTAACACGGAATAATTTTATAATATGGTTCAATACGCTGTAATTAAAAATGTTTTTCTATATTTTTCTTTCGTGTATACAATATATTATGGATATCTATATTGTATTTACTTATGTAAGAACTTTTCAATTTTCACTACCTCAAAAATAATATTGATGTTTTTTTTTTATTGTTTATAAGTAATACGTATACAAAAAATAAAGTATATTTTAATAAAAAAAATATATTCATTTTTTATATTTTGTTTTTAGAATTGAATATAATTGTATACCTATATACATTTAATAAAAGTATGAAACAAGTTTTATTAACTCAGAAATAAGTATTCTTAAAAATGTAAAATATAAACATTATTTAATAACATTTTTGTTCTTCAAAATATAATCAATATATCGTAAGTAAATTAAATATTTGTTTTAAAACAAAACGAACTTCGTATTAAATTGTCAATTGTTTTTTGCTGAGTACACATAATCAACTTATACGCATACGAGAGTCGAATACTTTCAATCATATATTGACTAATTTATCTGTGTATTATTTATAACATTATTGGTGAACAGTGTCAGATATACATTATGCTGTGTAAAATAATAATTTATTGTGGAAAAAGTTTTAAAACAAAATACCTACATGTAAAAATGCGAAAAACTTATATAGGGTTCTACACTTGAAAAATATAAGTTAATTTTTAAATTTAATTCGTATATAGCTAATTTAATTAAAGATATACTCAGAGTTATGAACTTGAAGAAACTTTAGTGATTTAACCCACTTATACTGTATACGTAATTGTTATTTATTATCTATTCACATTAACATAGCAACATAATAACCGTCAAATTGTTGAGATGGTTTTTAGTTTTAATAATTCTCTTGTATTATTACTATTATTTATTGGTTCATTAGTTATTACTTAATAGTACATTTAAAAACAAGTTTTATTTGTCGTTCATAATGTACTAATACTTTTAATAAATAAAAAATTGTATTCATAGAATGTAATTAATTTCACATTTAGTTGCATAGCATATTTTGTTATAATGTAAACCAGTGAATTTGGTCAATATAAATATTTCTCATATAATATAAGTACATGTAATATTATAAAGGTGTATAATTATGTACATATATATATATATATATATATAATTTTATATTTTAAGCTTTCAACTTAGATATTTCATTTTACCTCTATTGGTTATTATATCTTTATAATGGAAACCGATAATTAATATTTATGGATAATATAAAAACTATAAAAACAAGTTTATGGGGAAAAAATAGACTAAAGGCTTGATATTACAGTGTTGATAACAACTTGTAAGGATTATTTGTTATGCCGAAACGATAAGCCAAAATCAATAAATACCGAATACATCGCATGATGAATTACAGCTTTTTGTTAAATACCGTAAAAAATAGTCGTTTTTCCCGTTTACATTGTTGTAAAATAATTCACACCTAAAAAGGTATCTATAGTTAAATGTATTAAATATATATTTTTATGAAATGAAAATTCAACAGTATATATAACTAGTTCGTATAAAACGAATGCCAAATATACTTTTGGGGCAGAGATTGTAATTTATAAAATTAAAGTATCTATTAAGATATCTATTTTAAATAATATTCAAAAAATATGATTAATAAATTCTAAACAAGTATAGAATAATGTTATACTTATATAAAAACATTTTCAAGATTATTCTGCTAATATTTTTAATATGTGTGTTATGCAGTGTTTGGAAAGAACGACACGTTCATATACGAACGCGCTTTCATGCGCTCACGTTCATATTTTGTGAACGACAAAATATTACTATAATACTTTTTTCTGTTAAAAAGAACGCGAACGTGAACTACGTTCATATTTTTAAGGAATTTGAACGATTTTCAGGCCGTTCAAATTAAACTAAAATATATTAAAATGTCGCATAAACCTTATTAGATTTAAATGTAATGCTTAAAAGTACAATTTCCTTGGGTCTGCTATAAAATGAAAACGATAGTTTGGTGTTAATAAAAATGGTAATTATTTAGTATATATATGAGAAAAATGTATATTTTGTTAAGAATTTATTAAATGAACGACCAGATGAACAAGTTCATTTTATTTTAAAGAACGTGAGTGTGAACGTGTTCATTTTTTATGTATTGAACGTGAACGAATTCAATTTTTAAGTGAACGTTCCGAACACTGGCAATTATATTGTGCAAATAATATTTTTTAATTTTTTAATTTTTTAATATTTTTACGGTACTAATTCCGTTTATCTTTTTATTTCTTTTTTTAGTTAATCGATTTAAAACTATTATGTAAAAGCACAAAGTATAAATTAATTTCGTTGTCATTATAATGTTATAAATGATAAAGTTGCATTATTGTGGTTATAACAGTGTTGAAGTTTGTGGTTTAAAATAAATGCTATTATAAAACTTAATAATTGATATTATGCTAATTAAAAAAAAAGAACTACTTCTATATAATACTAAAAAAAAACAATCCAACACATATATAAATATATATATATATATGAAAATAATATGTCTATATAATACGCATGTGTTATGATACACGACCGAAAATATATGTACTTTTGTAAGTCATTCATCACACAGTAGCTGACAGTATAATATGCGTTTATACACAGTTTAATGTTTAAAGCCAAAGGTAATTGTTAAGTTAAAATTGCAATATAAAAATATTATTAAATTATACCTGTGGTTATACATTTTCTCGTACACATAAAATTTTATATTAATATATCATAACATAAATTTTATATAATATATATATATAAATAAAGAACTAGTGTTTTATTGCGTGAAACGTGTATGATATGTATAGGCACCTACGCGTAAAGTCATGGTGCGAACTCGTGAAGTATGATATTACCTTTATAAAAAAATTCCAAATTTTTCGTTTTTAATAGTTCGATTAAAAAAAAATAATAAATAAATACGCAAAAAACTTTTTGTGATACACTATAAACTATTATTTTTACTTCTGGACTTTTATAGATTCCGAATAAAGCGAGGAAGCTTTAAAATGAATAGGTTTTTATACAATGATAATATGTTTAGTATTTTTTTTCTGAAAACTATTTTTCGACCAAAATACTTTATCTGATGTGTACCTATACCCATTTTCGGGCATCACATTTTGATCGGGATTACATTTTTTCGATAAACGCATAAGGAAATTACACACCGAAGAATGACGTAAAAACACAATTTCGTAATTAAATTATTGTTATTTCTTCGGAGTTCCGAAAATAAAGATTTTATATGTAGTTACATCAAGTATTGCCCAATATCGAAATTATTTATCATATTTTTTTCTGATCTAATATTTTAGGTTTATTCCCATTTGTAACAAATATAACTATTTACACGATATTCGTTCTAGGGTATTTTCTTGTTATAGTCAAAAAAACACTTAAAAAACAAATTTATTTTCCAAATCGGGTCTATGAACTATACAAATTTGTATAATTTAAACCACAAACGTTTAATATTATTTATCATTTCTGTACAATATCACCGTATTATAATAGGTATGTTGATTATCATATAGTTCCGCGTTTACTTTTGATCCATTTTAATGACGTAACAAATTTATGACGATGCTTTTTGCGAAAACCGACCGAGTTCTATGTACCTATACCCGGCGAATTATTGCAAAACAGCATTACTCTTTATTACACGTATATATATATATATATATAACATAACAAAGTTATATATACATTTATCTGATGATTAAATAAACGAGAAAAACTGAATGAATATAAGGATAATAACATATAATACAAATTGTTGTAAGGTTGTTTAGAACTAACTTTATATATCTATCTTGTATTTTGTGTAGTTGTATATAACGTATATAATCAACTATATTACATAATTATGGACGTATGATTTAATATTAGCTCGCAGATAGTACGTATAATATACAATATTTTATAATTTATTACTTAAAATTTAAAAAATATTAATGTGGTAAACGGTAAAAACATCCGAAGAAAAATAATATATCTGAAAGTGTAAATATCAAAATCCAACATGTAAGTACATGTTACATCTAAGTATACGTACATATAATAGTGTTATAATATTGTTATTGTCGAGTGGCAATAACGAGAACCAAAATCTCTTTAAATATATTAATAATCGGTAATAAAACGTATTTAGCGCATCAATTTATAAGATGAAAATGATATGCGATAGGTAATACTATATATTCGTGAAAGTAATTTCCTCTTTAAATATTTACAAACAATATGGCTTTTTTACTACTTTAATTATACATTAACATTATTAAATTATATACTATTAAAGTAAAACACTTTATGTGCATTCTAATAATACAGGTATATCACGAATAAGTATAAATTTTGATATATTTTAACTTATTTTATAAAACGTATAAGGGACTGTTTTATAATGATACGTTTAATAACGTTATCAGTTTTCTCTTCCCTGATAAATTAAAAAAAAAAGTAAACTTTCATTAAATTGATCTACATTTTTATTTAACATCTGTAATAAATATTGAATGTATTACTACTTAATAAGCAATTGATAAGCAAATTATTGCTTTAAGAATAGACTGAAATATATGAATTTTAGTGATATTATTTTGTACAATATAAATATTTACAGACTTGTGTCGTTTTAATAGGTATCACTAAATATATTGGGATTTCGGTGTCTTTGATTGATAAATGTTCAAAAATCAAACGTATATGTATATATTCTATATAATGTTTAAAAATTTCAGGTATGAGTATAAACATGATTTTGTTCTGTTAAAACTGGAATAGTCATGCGATATTCGAATTGCAAATATTTGGTAACCCTGTTTAATGTTTATGCGTTTAAATTACAGAGTGCTGCTATTTACAGATGACATTGGTCGAAAATTCTTGAAAAATAAAAACATTATTAAGGTTTAATCAATCATCACGAATTGCAACTGCGTATTTAACCATACATTTTAGACATCCCTGAAATTTCTTTTCTGTTTCGGCCTTGGGTATTTTATGAACCTTTAAATTTATACGTTGGGGGAGTTTATGTAAACATATAAACACGAGTATTCAGAAAATAAAATAAAATACTTAAAATCATCACTATAGAAGTTTCCGTGAAAATAAAATCTTTATAGGCGTTAACTGACAATTTACATTAATTTCGTCGGCACAGACGTCGTCTGTGGAGCTTTAATTTTTTTTTCCATTTACGAAATTCAGAACACCTAATTAATCTTAGCTTTGCAGAACAAATATCTTCTTGGTGGTCCGACTCGAAACCACGCAGTGTTTCTTTATTGATAATAATAATTGAAAAAAAAAAACTGACTATTGTAAGTAGTCTGCAGTTACCGCTTTGCTAGAGCATTTTTTACGGTTATAATTTGTAGAATCTACATAATTTTCACGAATTCGTGAGTTTTTTTTTTCCAAGGATACTGGATAATATAAAAATAATGAGGAGGAAACAGTAAAAAAAAAAAAAAAAACAATTAATATATTCGCATATAAAAAAAAAAATTAAAACTACAAAAATACCTTTAACCTTCAACTCATAAATTTATTGTTTATATAATGACTTACTTCAAGTTATATTTATTTCATGACCATTCCCTATATGAACTGCACTAATATCTAACTAAAATAATTATAATATAAGTCGTCTTTTTACTTGTGCGATTGTCGAACAAAAGATATTTTGGCAATCGTTATCATATTATATAATATATATAATATGTATACGAGTGTACCCTGATATAATCATGGCAGTTTTTTTCTTGACAAACCGTATTTATATAAATATTGGTTAAAGGCCAACTGCAGTATACATACCATATCTGCATTTTCATAGTGCGCATTGCGTGCACTTTTTAATAAATCGTGACACAAAAAATAATTAATATTGCAATATAGTTTACGAGATCCATTTTTAATGTTTCGTTTTGTTTTGTTTTTTAAATACTAACAATTTTTCTTGAGCATTCGACATTCTTACAATATATAGATTATATATAGATATATTAAAGATTATTTGCTATATTATATATTATATTCCATAATCGCGAAATTGGCAACTATATATGTTACATATATTATACTATAAATTGTAATACATGTATATTTTTATCATATAGGATTCATATCTCGTATTTTGGCTACAATATACACTAAAAAAAAAATCACACTTCGTAACATTCGCATTCCACCATATTATTGCATTTTGTTTCATATTACATAATATATTAAAATGAAATCCAAATGTGTTTCTCTTTTAAATTCGATTTCTAATAATAGATGATAATAGCTGACCACGAATAATGCATATTTATTCGATGACGGCATTTTAAATCCATAATTATTCGATTTTATTAACGCAAATAATATTGTATTTTTTAAATTTTTAAATATTTTAATCCGCTTTTTAACTGTCGTTTTTTTCTTTATAAATAATAATTTACCTATATCTAATTAATAAATGTAAAAAAAATTATAGCTCATAATGAAAATATTTATCTGTTCACTTTTGGAGCATATATTTCATATATTATATTCACTGATAAACCAATTTCATATGCTTTATTATGGGTGTTCATTTGTATTATTATGTATTGAAATGAAATAAATCAATGCGAGTTTTCGGCACTATTATTCTCTTGATTAAGTGACAGAATATCATTTATTATTATATTTTTATCCGACACGAGGGAGAAATAGTTTGGAGGAAAAAAAATATAATAAATTCTCAGAGTTCGTGAAATTAATTTACCTTGATGCATTTAATATATTTTTATTATATACAGTGTTATTATACACTGTATACATATAATAAATGCCTACTTGTTAAAAATCCGTTTAACCTTATTAACAAACAAAATAAATTCATTTCTTATCTTTTTCTTTTAATATTTAATTACGTTTTAAAATTAATTGTGTTAGTTCAAAAAAAAAAAGAGTGACTCATGTTTATCGTTATATACTAAGTAAGTATCCAACATTTATACTTTTTTTTAAATTATTTAATGCCGACGTGTAATATTATTTTAAATAATATTTATACTCTAAAATTAATTTTAATTTTAAAATTTAAACAGTTTTATTGTACATTTTACACACGAGAAACAATAATTTTTCTTGCTTTAATTTAGCATTAACCATAAATATAATCAGTTGCCCGGGTAGCAAAAAAATATTATGTTCTTAATGTTTTTTTTTTTTTTTTTAATTTAAAAATTCATTTTCAGAAAATAAACTAATATTTTAGAGGAATTTTTGGCCCGATGAGTTAACAATTAAAACATTTTCAATAAAATGATTTTCAAAAAATTTTCGACTTTACTATTACACAGTTAAATTATTTTTCAATCGTTAATTTTTTGAATCTAACACGTCTTTAAAAAATGATTAAAAGATATTAATTTAACATTCTAAAAATGTACATTGAACATTTTGTTTTTATGTTTCATGCTAGACAGTATTGAAAATTGCTATGATTTTCAAATGATACGAAATTACGTCATGAGGATTGCTATAAGAATCGATCGATTTCGATAGTGATTAGTTTCTGAAATATTATTGGGACATGGTCGTCTATAATATTGTATAATGCAAAGTATTTTAATAAAAGTGTCGTACAAACAATAGTGTTTGTATTTTTATTAGTATTTAAATACTTTCTCGGTATTTACGTTGAATATTTTTTATGCCAAGTAGTTATATTCCATTATAAAAAGTAGTTTTTATTTAAGTTTAAGCAAATCATTGAAAAAATCGAAAAATGACCCCTTTAAAGTACCTAAAATTTACAATCGATTTACTATTAAAATAGCTCTTTACATCAAAAATCCCGCTCGACTAATTCAACCTGAAATAATTGGGAATTGAAAAATTATTTAACTCCATTTGACCATAAAAGTATTTTCAATAAATATATCTAAATATATTATATACATCAGATTATAAGTACCTACTTACCAAATGTACTTGAATATAGTTCGGATTTCGAATATAATTCTCAAATTAGAATTAGCCCATTGAATAAATAAAAATAGTCTTGTTTACTTTAGAAAAGAAAATCAAAAAACACAACCATTATAGTTTTACAAAACGATTATTTATTATATTACATATAAGTACCTACTATAAGTACTATTAGTTCTTTTTTTTTTTTTTTTTTGAAAAACTATTTTCAATTTAATGCAATTAAATAAATACTAATAATGAATAAATAATAATAATATTGATATAACTGAAAAACGCAACAGGATAATAATACAGAATCTATATATATACCTATATATAATATATTCTCATCGTTGACTGAAACGTCAGTAATTCGAAATTCCTGATAGTTTCTAAATTTATATTTTCCCTTTAAAACTCTTGTTCCTTGCTTATAAAGGTATGTACATTATTTATTAACACTTGATATATAAACTATTTTTCTATAATGTTGATTCGTTGAACTGTACACTGTACAGTGTAGTTGTAAAGCATATAATAACATGTAATTTGTGTAGGTAGAAAATAATTAATTAATTGTACCTGTACCTATTGTTTTATTAATTTTCGAACAAAAACTACTCATAATAATAAATAATAGTTAAAAATACAAAAATAAATATAAATTATAATTATAGATAAAAAACGACATTAACTGGCTGGAACGGAAAACTTTGTCAATCCAAAAACACTAATGCGCACGCCTAAAGTATTATTGTAACGTTATGACGTATATAACTGAAATAAAAAGCAGAATTTAAACAAATGGTTTACTTAGCAGTTGATAACGTTAGATCACCTCAAGAAGAATGTTATGGCGTTCTTGTTGTTCAAACAAGAGATCGAAAATGTTTCTATATGTATATCTTTGAAATTCGAAATCAACATTTTTGTAATACTGATTTCATAATATATTAAATATAAATATATTTACGTTAATTATTATAATTATTATTTATATTTCATATAAAATAATCACACATTAGACCACAACAATATGTATACATTATATTTAATAGAACTATATATATCTTGTCTGATTTATTCGATTAGTTTAAATAAATAAGAAAAAAAAAAAAAATGTAAATATTTGAAAATTCTCTATTCGTTAATTTATTTGTATCCATTTGTTGGTGTAAATTTTAACGTATTTATTTAAGAAAACGCTGCATAAATTGGTGGAATAGTAAACAAAACAAGCTGTAAAAGCATACTTAGATTCAGAACTACGGATCGCAGGAATTGTGTACGAGATAGGCTGGAAAAGCAATTATAAACGGAACGTTGTTGGAATTTCAATACGAATTCAGTAGGGAATCCGCTGATGTATCGCCGTTGTGTACCTTTATAGTGTACAATTTTCGAAAATGTTTCAAATATATATTGTTTATTTGAAATTTAAGGGGTTATGAAGGTAAAGATTCCTGTACCCGTAGGCCTGTGAATTACACAGTGAATCAAAACCCTCCGGATCGTGTAACTGAATATTGGACAATGTTCTATAATATTATAATAATAATAATTATAGTCAATGTACACTCGTATAAATAGCGCTAAGTACAAGGGTAATATTTATAAGACTGTTATCAGCTCCCTTATATCGATTTTCTTGGTTTAGAAATCTCGATTTTTTTTTTTTGCTGTATAAGTATTAAGAACAGTGGCGTCATTTCAAGTTTTATATACGGGTGGGGTGGCAAATGTTGTGAACGATCTATATAGAAAAATAAGCAAAATAATCCTATCAGAAAACAGTCCACTGTCAACATGAGGAAGAAAATGCTCTCCCTACCATCCCCCAAATGTTGCCATTGATTAAAAATACCAAATAAAATATATATATATATATATATATATATATATATTGGTAATATGAATTTTGTACTCGTATTTTTTTCAAAAATAATAGTTTGTCATACTAAGGAGGAGCCGCATATGTTAAAAATCGTGCGTGAAAGTGATTTTGTTTTGAACGGAAAAATGTTCGGCCCCACTCCTCACACGTGTCATTTTCAAAACCTGGTGTCTATAATTCGGTACGTTGGAAAAATAGAACGATTAATGGAATCACGAAATATATCAGTCTTATCCAATGTTCGAAACTTGAAGCATTTGCGTATTTCTTAGGAACCTATAATACCTATATAATCAATACAAATTCGTTTCATAAGGTATAAATGTTGTTCATTATTTGACCAGATTTTAAGTGATTTTGCGTACTTGAAATTTCACCAAAAATTAATTGTTTTCGATAAAAAAAATTTCGTTCCGTTTTAAATTAATTAAAGTATGTATTATAATATTGTAATTTAAAATGTTTGGAGCATAGCCGATACAAACGCATTGTCGTCGTCTATGATATTCCGTGTAATACCACTATACTGCTGTTGTTGCGTGTTTCGTCTATAAAATATATAATATACAATATATATGTGTGTATATAGGTGGTACTTATTAAGAGTATATTTAATACACCAGAAAAAAAATACATTTGATTGCATGCGTTTATGGCGTATTGTGAATTTTTTTAAATAATAATACACTTTTAGTATTTATTTACATGTAAATTCATATATTGTAATTTGTATATAAAAAAATTGCATAATATGTAGACTTATTTTAGTACATACAATATATGTATGTAAGTACATGTTTAATGGTTTTTATAAGCATATAAAGTATTGGTTCTGAACCTGGGTTGCTATATTATTGTTACCTACTAAGGTCCGGATATTTAGGTTAAAAAAGTGGAAGTATAATGCTAATATACAGGAAAAAAAACCACGAAAATATTCTCTTTATATTCTCCAGAAAATAAGTAAAATATGCTTTTATATATATATATATATTTGTTTTTTTTTTTTTTTTACAAGGAGATTCAACACAGTACAAACTTTCTAAAACACCAGTATTTGCATCACGCAGAACTATATTTTTAATAACGCACATGTATGAAAAATAACTATAGACGCACAGGAAGTGTGACCAACTCAACACAATGTTCACACAAAATCACAATTCTCAATAAATTATGAGTGAAAAATGACTAAACTAAATTTAATAATAAAATATGATTATTTTCACTCGTAATTTACAAAATATTCTAAAATATGACCTTGAAGCTAAAATAATATTCCCTATAGTCTCGGAAATATTCTGAAATTTGCGAGAGAAAAAAAAGTTTTCCTGTGAACTCTGTGCTTTAAACAAATGTTTCAAATTAATTTTACTACCATAAAACTGTATAATATTATGTTCGATACTGATGCATACGAAAACCTAAAAATCCGAACTCGGCTAGTACTTGTTACCAATACGCAACACGTGTGTATTATGTAATATAGTCATGTCAAAGTGGGTGTTTTTGGGAATAACCACACGTGTGTTTGGTCGTCGGTATTTGCGGGGTATGACGACGACAACAAAATCGATAACATTTCTCGTGTACATCATCATCATATCGTCTGTAGGTCGGGTATATTCTTATCGGACTGATGTTGTACTGGCGACGGGAGAAAAGGTGAACCGAATTTCATGGCACAGATAATATATATATGCGTGTTCGTATGTTAATGTGTGTCAGTGGCGCAACTACGGGGGTGCTAGGGGGTGCTGAAGCACCTCCAATTTTATGTCATTATAATTTTGTATTATTATCCCTCGAGTTCCATGTCGTTCTAATATCAAACATCAGCTATAATTTTACCAATGTAATTTTATTTTTTAAGATTTGACTATCAGTTATTTTTTTTTCAGCAAATGTTACAGCGGCGATTTACTAATTTAAGCGTAATAAATATCGAGAGAGACTTCTTAGCTAATGACATTGTTCCAGACGAAATCTTGAACACATTTGCTAATACCGATAGGAAATTATGTTTGACTCTTTAAATTTAAAAAAAAAAAACAAAAGAAAATATTAAAATATTATTATTAAAATGAGTTACATTTTTTTCCAAAAATGGTATTGTAAATATAATGCTCGTATAATTTAAATATTGGCAATATGTAATATTGGTTTGGGGTTGTGTGGAGGGGGGGCGGAGCCCTCAACGACATTATAAGCGATTCATAATAATAGCACCCCCAAGATTTGAACTCTAGTTGCGCCACTGATGTGTATATTATGTGTGAGTGGTTTTTTTTTTGGATCGATGGACATGGAATAAAATACACATATCAGATGATAGCCGGAGCTGGGGATTTCCGGAAAAAGGCGAATGTATATAGGATTGTCGATCGTCTGCAGTGACCGTGGTCAGTTGTTTGACGTTTAATTTTTACACTCTCGCGGTCCGCGTTGGCGCCATATCGTAGGTATACATTATTATTATTATTATTATTATTATTATTCCCGGCGTATCTATTGTACGCGCGAAATCTGAGCTTTTGTTATCATTTTTCCCGCAATATTTTCATTAGTTTTGAACGCGGTATACGCACACAACCGTTATGTTGACCTGGATTGTGTGTGTATACCATGGTACCTAGAACTGTACTCAGAATAATCAGCTCATATACTAATATTGTTCTCGAACAATACGTCTACTTCAGATAAAATGTATTAAATAGGTACGTTTTATCCACATTCAGACGGTGTAGAGTGGGATAAAGGTGCCGTTTCATGTATATATAAATACCTGTTGTTGTTCTCTACTGTACAATAAAAGCGACGTTCAAAAAGGCGGGCCGGTTCACCGTGTTGTCGCTTTCGATATGCGATATTCGATATACCGTAAAAGAAACTTTAAAATTATTTTCCTTTTTTATGTCGACTTCCGAGTTCTGCCGATAGCTCGAAAACAATAAACGTATTTATTGTACCTATATGGTTTTTTATTTTTTTTTTTTTTGTAAATCTTACAACATACCAAGTGAGATCCAAATTTGTAAAAACCATTTATACTTGTGATATCGAAAAAGATGCGATAGTAGAACACAGAGAATTTCGTCTAAAATATTGTGTCGACATTTGACTTTTTCAGCCTGCAGAGAACAATGTTTTCTCGCAAAACAGATTTTTAAAAAAAAAATATCGTGATTACACAACAATCAAAATGTGTACTAACGCAGATCTATTTTTGAATTATTTATAAATGATAATATTTTTATTCTTCTTAAAATTTTGTAAAAATTGCCTATACGTACAGAATCCCTTAAAAATCGCACGTGTATAGCGTCCTCTGAGTAAGTATAATGATGTAGATTAACCTGTTGATGACTTATAGACAAAACTCTTTTTCACCTTTATAAACATTTTGTCAATATTCTAGGCATATTTTCTTTTCGTATATTTTTTTATAATATGTAATAATTTTGTATTATATATCATATAAAATATTGTTATTTTTATAACATATATTTTATTTTAACAATTAGGGTTCTCCCCAAACTGCTAATTGCAGTCTACTAAGAGTATTTTTATCAATCATTTAAACAACGCCGTCTTTTTTGAACTCTTCTTTTTTATTACATTACGTACGATGATCGTGTTCATACACGTTTTTTTTTTATCGTCCATAACAAAGCTACAAATATCACTAAATAACTGCAATCAATTTGGTATAAATAGCTAAAAAAAAAAAAAACGGTTAATGAAGGTGTGGGGGGGGGGCTATAGCCTTCTTAGCCCTTCCCTTGGTTACGCCCTTAGTACGTGTATAATATTATATATCTGCGAATAATAATTGCAGTATGAGACGTGCGCTAACTTTGAATCATCGAATTTAATGGCATAATTATATATAAATACGATATATAGTTTCTGTACGCTCAATTTGCTAGATGGACTCGTGGAAATAAACTTTTACCCGAAAAATTTCAACAACATTTAGTAATAAAGCGTTTACTCTATATCGACAGAATATAAGTATTTTTTTTTATTAAACACGTTTGTGTACATGGTTCTATAATGCAATGTTGCCATCAGGACTCAGGAGTGATGTAAAAAAAAAAAAACAAATCCCCAAAAAACCTGGTGGGTTTTCATTATACTCAACGCGGGAAAATTTTAAATCCAAATATTGCGTAGTTTATTTTACATATTGTTATAATAATTTACTTGAAAATATGATATTTACGAGGGCTGGAATATTAATCATGTAAAAACTTTGTAAAATTCATTTATAATCTAAAAACTTAATGAAAAAAACTCCTAAAATATTTTGAATTATTTACAGAATTGAATTTTGTTTATTTTAATTTTATATTTTAAAACTTGTGAACATTTTTTATATATCTTTTATTTTTATTTTATTCTTTATAGTAAATTATACAAAGAAAATGTAAAAAAATGTAGCCTTTTTAAAGGTAATATTAATTTTAAAAATGTTCTTAATGAATGGCTATTCAATGAACTTGTATAATTTGTTTCGTCTATTTATATTGAGTTCTGTATTGTTTCGCTTAATGTATATTTTCTTTTCTTTTAAATTTAAATATTTAATTTGTAGAAATTATTTATTTTCTGTAACTCTCTACTTCCACTATAAGCTATAGCTTTCAGGAAGTAGATAAATTAATATTGATTCATTACTGTATTCTTTTGCAATTTGTTATCTTTATTAATTTATTAAAATCAATAAAGATAAAATCAAAAAATATCTAAAAAAGATTTAAAAAAATCCGCAATTTTTATTTTCAAATCGTCCGATTGTGGAATTTTTCGGTCCTTGGAAATACCCCAGTGAGGAAAGTGTATTGTTATTATTTTAAATTTGAAATCAAATATAAATTATTGTATTTGGAAAACAGTTCAGTACTTATGTTATTAAAAAAATAAAAATTGGTAACTATATGACGACATTATTTGTTATTTTCTTATTTATAAAAATGTTCCGTTACACAAGGTAGTTCTTTTTCATTTAGGAAACTACAAGAAAAATTAAGAATTAATTTTTTTTAAAAGTACCAACTATAGAACGAATTTTTTTTTATCGAAAAATGTACTTTACTAAAGGTATATAATAAAGGTCTTAGGGGTTGCTCTTTGCTCCAAAACTTCCGCTTTAACTACGTTAGTAGTAAATTATAATTTACGCTTACTCGAAAATATGTATATACTGACAATACTAAATAATTAAAATATATACTAAAAAATATTCCACATTGTAATATATTTCGTTTTGTTCGGAATTTTAATTTTCCGTGAAAATATAATATAATATAATATGAAGTATAAAAAAATCAACCATTATTAAATATCCACTAGGTTTTTAAAAAAAAATCCTGCAGATTATCTCGAACCCGGTTGGGATTTTCTAGTTAAACATTTTATTCTGGTTTACCGACTATATAATATTATATTATATTTTCACACACAATTTAAAGACAATTTTTTAAATATATTTCTAGGTAGTGATGCGAAATTACGGTAATAATCTTTTGGAAAAATATTATCCAAAATTGAGAATTTTTGGTAATTTTCTTTTCATCAATTTAAAAAAGTTATATAATATATTTTTGATGAAATAATTAATTAATTTTAGTATTATTTTTATGGTCATGATTATACAACTATAATAATATTAATCGAATTTCATTAGTAATTATGTACTAGTTAGTAATAAGTCTAAGGCACGGGCTTTAATGCTCTAAAAAATAAGAAAAATGTTCTAAAAATATATGATTTAATGGCTTTAAAAATGCCACAATATTAAATAATGCACTAAAAAAATGCCCTAAAAATGTTTAAAAATGTATTTAAATTCCACAAATAACCATTCTGAGCAATTTCGCATATTATTTTAAAAAAATACATCATTATAAAAAATGTACCTATATATAGAAAAAAGTATAATTAAACTCTTAATCTCACAAACTTCATAAAATAAAATATTTCCATCGGTAGAAAAAATGTTTTCACCAAATCCACTAACATACGCACGTAACCGACAACCGTCGGACGGTTTAATTTTCGGCATTTTCGTTAATACAAACAATAGTGCCGTCACTATTGGAATTACGCGAACACTAAACGTACGACTGTACGAGTATGACATACTAATCGGTCTACTATATTTTACCGTTATCGCATATTTTAAAATATAATATAATATATTATATTATTGTTATTATCGAAAAGTTTACGGATAGGTAAAACCAGCCGGTCGTTATGAATATGACTAAATTATGAAACATAATAAATATTTTAAAATGTTTAATACATATTTTTTAAATTTTTTATTCTTCGCCAAATTCTACGTAATAATATTTATTTATTCATACTCCAAGCATAAAATATACATAAAAATGCCCTGAAATTGGAAAAATGCTCTAAAAATCTCAAAAAAAAAAAAAAAAAAATGCCTTAAAAACACAGAATATTAAAAAAATGCAAAATAAAAGTTTCGTTATTAAATTCTCTAATGTATGAATCGAGTTTTGTACTTGGAAAGCATTGTCCTAGATCACCCATTAAAAAATGTATTTTACATCAAAATCCGCGCCTTAGTAATGACTAATGAGCGACGAACGATGTTATATTGATTAATTGTATTTTCAATGCGGTCGCACGGTTAGATCATAATAAGATAACCGTATTTATATAATATCAATATTCGTACTTCCAAATGTATTTTCGTTAATATTATCCGGTGACAATCATCTCGAGAATATTATTATCGAAAACGAGAATATTCTTTACTCACATCACATATTCCTAGGTAATATAAACTTTATAACAATATATAATCGTTTTTATCAGACAACCATTCTGCAAACTTATAATTTTTTCTAAATTGTATTGTTTGAATATTCGACAATGTGATCAAAAAGAAAAAAATATGAATTTGTATCGAAAGGGGTATATTTGTAAAAAAAAAAAAAATGTATACAGACAATATGGTCAATGATCCTCTCTATATGATCAATACGTCTTCTGCAATCGGTTTATATATATGTGTAAAACGCGTTATGCAGATATACTTTGTAGAATATTATTTTATTAATTTCATAAGTGTGCATGGGTACGTTTGAATTTGTTCATTATATATATAACTGGAGTGGAGTATGTACGTCGAACAGATCGAAAGGAAATTCATAATTTATGCAATAAATTTGGCGTAATTTGTCGAATTAACCTAACCACCTACCATCTAGGAAAATCGTAAATGCAATATAAGTACACGAACATATTGTAATACAGCAGTGTTGTTACTTGTTAATTTTAAATTGTAATATTTGAACACGTTTTGTGAATTTGTCCCGTGATGTACGACCCTTTTGTTCACATTATTATTTCTCTACCGGAATACTAAAATCGAAATTGCAGCTCACTGCACGGTTATTATATTTGCACAGGAATCGTGTTTTTCAATCGGGGGGTTTTTTTTTTATTACATTTCTGGCAAAGCGGAAAATATAATATATATTTTTATCATAATAGTATGGTACGATAGTGACCAATCGTGTATACCGATGAACGACACATTTATTTTTATCTGCAGAAAATGCACATTTACGCATTTTACAAATTGTCTATTATTCATTCTAATAACATCACGGCCGTTTAAAATCGGATTTACATGCATTATGAAAATCCGCCAAAATTCACAGATGAGTGGTTTTAATGTTTTTTTTTTAAAAAAAAAAAACCGAATCCTAGCTGTGTTGTATTGAAGTTATAATATTATTATTGTAGATTCGAAAGTGAAGATAAATCATTGTCACATTCGAAAAACGACTGTTACACAAATATACAAATTCAGTTTATCCCATCCCCCTACAAAAAAAATAATCTTGCTTATGATTATTTTTTACAGATTATATCTGTATACTATCTCGTCGTTAGAGTGGTTAACGGACTATATTCAGTTTTTAAACAATTTTAATACAGTCTGCAGGCTAGTAAAGCCTTTATCGAACAAAAAAACACGCTATTGTGCAGGAACCAATACATACAAAATGTATATATTTGGTCGGGTTTAAATTTTTTTATTTTTTTAAATATGAATTTTAAATTAAAATTTAATTCAAGCCTTGAGAAATATCACTCCGTACCAGCTGTATAATTAAAATAGTTTGCTCAACTTGATACATGTGAAAATGTTTATGAATCTGTGACACAGTGCATTCAGCTTAAATGTCAATCATACAGGAAAAATATCTTAAGCTGTATAATATACATCATATCATATATAGTTTTTTACTTACTTTAAAGTTATAATTATTAAACGTGGCGCACACGTGATATGTCCAATTTAATAATATTTTTTTTTATATTTTACTATAAACCATATATACACGAATCATACGTAAATGAGTAAAAAATTTCAAATGACTTTATGCAAATTCTGACAAAAAAATTACTTTCTTTGAAATGTACCAACACGACAAGTAATATAATTAATAATACGCAACTGGTATGAAGTATTGCAAACAGGTGTCTTCTATTCTCTCTCATCTTTTCTCCCAACTATTTGGGGTCGTCCACCCTAGTCCTGCTCTTCCACTTAACTCTACCTCCTACAACTTTTCACTTACTTCCACCTTCCTCATATCTCCCACCTCTTTTTCGATTTTCTTCTCCTTCTCTTGTCCATCAACATACATCTCAATCTATATTCTCCCTCATTCCGTCAACTATTGAAGCTACTGCAAAAATGTGTTTAAAATATTAGATATATAAATAATTATATAAAATGTCTAGAACTATAATATAGTAACTTTGTTTATATTTAGCGCCAAATACATTTTATTGACAAGCACATAACTCTTGAAACTTCAAACAAATTTATATAATATATTGTATATACTTTATTATATAGATACCTACCTAAAATCAGTGGCGGTTTGGCCCTTTAAGATACTAGGAAATTCGAAACAAATTTGTGATTTTGTCTGTAGGAGTACCAGCTTAAATTTTTGTGTATTGCGTGTATTTAGACAAGATGTGTGTATTGTAATGTAATTAAAACATATATAAACCACGCATATTAAGTGGTTTATATATTTTTTTAAACATTCAATATATAATATTCTCATTACCATCAACATTTATAATATTTATTCCATATTTCAGATTTTACTATTTGTTTCCACTTACAGGCTCCAATATTTAAATAATTGTCTCTTTAAATATTTATTCTATTTTTTCCAAATTAGATTTTTAATTTTTTTCGAAATCAAAAATTTGAATTAATAATTGAAAGAGTAATTGATATTTAAAGGTATAAGTACATATTTTGTTTTTTCTATAAATAATTAACATATGTTTTTACGTCAGTAAAATCAACAATTATACCTATAATTTATTATTATTTGGATACCAAGTCTCTCTAACATTTCAAATGTATTTATTTATTTATTTATTTGTAATTAACGCCAATCGGCAATTATAATAATGTACATTGTATATATATATAAAGATTACAAAAACAAATTAAATGTGATAAAACAGTTATTTACACATAAAAATACATATTTATATAGAAAAAGAAAAAGAAGATTTAGAACCAAATAACGCTAATAATGGTCTAA
>JAIPRL010007060.1:0-24901 GCA_025469235.1 Pemphigus obesinymphae
AAGCTACGCTCAGAATCGTTTTATTGAATGCAATGATTTATCATTGCTTTCAAATTCAATACATCCACCAAAAGTACCCTACCCAGTAGCGAAGTGCATCCACCAATACTGACACCCGACGAGCGAAATGCTTCCACAACCTACTGACCGGCTTTTTTTTTTATTATTAAATTTCGAAGCAAATGAAGATAAATAAATGATTCATACATCTAACTTTGTACAATTTAAAAATGACTAAACATTATCAATTTAACTGTTATAAAATCCAATTTGGTTTTTGCCTTTTATAGAGTTTAGACGGCTAAAATTTGCATTATTGTTTTGTGCGTGATTGTGAAACACAAATTTGATAATAAAACAAAAATATTAATAACCATAGAGATGCTATATGGATCCCATTCTCATATACCAGAACGTAATAAAAAATTATTTAAAATTTTTTTAAATCGTTATAATTTATTTTCATCATCATTTTGTAACTTTTATTCATAATTTTCTTATATAAGCAATGGGGTAAGTAATATATTTCGTTAAATTTAATTTTGTACTATTATCTCAAATAAAAATAAAATTTCTTTAAAAATGAATATTTTTTGATAATTTTAATTTGTCTTTTTTATCTTAATATACAGCAGAATACGCCGATGAATATAGAATAATATAATTATATAATAGATATCTAATGGATAATATGTTCTTAGTGGGTATAAACCTAAGTGATATATTTTTTCATAATAATCGTGGTAATAAGTAATAACCAAATCAAACAATAAATACTTCAAAAATACTATCTTACTAAAACCAATAGTTAAGTAATGTTTAAATTACATAAACTTTCCTCAAACCTACAAGTTTATCTCTTTACTCATCATTTGTTAACAACTGTTATAATTGTATAAATAGTTAAGACTCTTGTGACATATTTTTCAAGGATTTCTTTTCGTTTAAAATAAAGTTTACATTATCAACACCACCAATACCATCTGTTAACACTTGTACCATTCCCAATATTCAAACTTTTTACCAGAATGTACGAGGTCTCAGGACTGAGTTTGTCATACTAAGGTGGGGTCCTTCCCTTTATTTTTTAATTATAATGTCTTAGTCTTAACTGAAACTTGGCTCACCCCTGATATTGAGGATTTTCGGGATTCTGTGACAAATTTAAACGCCTATCAAAGCAAGATTATCAATCGAACATAATTATAACATAGCATACTCTTTTGTCTAACCTAACATACTTCTGGAATACTTAAGAAATCAAAAAAACCTCCAATTCCATCTTCATTTCATCTCTTTAAGGTGACTTTCGTCCTATTGATTTTACTGATCTATTTTCTAAATACTTTTTTTCGGTCTTTAACCCTCCACTTCTGTCTCCCACTAAAATCCCCCTTAAAAGTAATCACCCATTCTCCTTACCTTCTAATTGTTCTTTGACTTTAAACAGTGTCTCAACATTACTCGAATCCTTAAAAAAAACAATTGCTTCAATGGACATGAAGGAATCTCCACCCGTCTTCTCTATAACTACCAACTCGCTATTGCATATCCAATATATATCCTTTTTAAGCGCTCCCTTGATAAAGATTCCGTTTCTGACACATGGAAAATATGCTCAATCACCCCTATTTATAAGGCTGGTGATCCTACCGATGTAACCAATTATAGGCCCATCTCCATCATACTACACCTAGTAAAATTACTCGAATCCAGTAGCGACTCGTGAGTGAAATATCTGGTGGGGCACAATCAAAGAATACTACAGATAACAATATTATATTATGCTATTTTCTCTAAAATTTCGATATAACCGGTAAGTACTGTAATAACAAATATATCATTTATTTTAACCCTTTATAGGGCGCAAAAGTTCAAAGAAAAATAATTTTCCAATATTTCACTTACAAAAATAAGTTATACCTGACTACTAACAGGTATAATCGAAAAAACGAAAAACACATAGTTTTATTCCAAGTTTAACGGTTGTATTGATATGTAAAGTGGCGTGATATTTTCGACAAGTTTATAACGAAACAAATAAATAAATCATCTTAATGGGTGGCAAATTGTTATACCAGTGACCTATGAAATGACCTATAAACATATCTACATTCATATGAAGCATAATTTAATTTATCTTATGCCTATTTAACTTAGATAAGTGATATCCTGATAACATCTGAAGATGGATAGATAATAACTGCACCAAACGATAAACGTCGTTACGACTACGACCACAGAATAGTCAAATATACATAGTTTGTGGTTCAAACTAGATTTTTGCGCCATGCTATATAATTTACACGATGTATTTTTCCCTGGAGAGGGAATAAAACTGCGCGGGAGTAAATGGCGCATCGTACATGAATTTTTCAAATGTGCGCATTGATTAGCGTGCGATAGCGTCGAGACAGTGGCCGAGACCATTATATGCAATATATCTATATATAAATCTATCTATATGTAACCTATGGCCGCGAACGACCGGGTACCAGTAGCGTACCAACAATACAGCGGGTGCGATACATAATATGTAGGTACAATAATAATTACTAAAACACCAATAAATTATGATTGTCAAAATAAAAATAAAATAAATACAAAAAATACTGGGAACTTTTGTAGTTTATCGGACCATCCAGTTTTTTGCACTTTTTTTGGAGCTTATTATTATTACATATGACATATTAGTTAAAAGTATTTGATTTATTGTAAACGGTTTAGTAACTATAGTTTCCGTGGTTGCATCCTAGTTGGATCCCAACTCCCGAAATTAAAATGTCCATACAAGTTAGGTCTGGAATTATTTTAGGTACTACACTAGTTTTTTCAGTATTTATTTTTATTTTTCATAGCAGTATTTTAATTGGGTTCGGAAATTTTTTTTTTTTTTTTTTTTGATATAGTACACTAGTTGAATTTTATAAACTTAGGAGTTAGGACTATCTATGATCTACCTTTGATCGTAGATGTTATAACAAAAAAAATTATTGTTTAAAATACGTTTAGAAACTAGGAATTTAACACGCTTGCAGGATGGACTTTCTGAACTTGTTTTTTCTATCTCAATAACTTATATAAACAATTTTCGGCCAATAACATCAATGCATTGAATAATATAATAATTATTGTACAAAAGTATAAATGATATATTATACTACAAAATATACCTACAACCTACTACAGAATATAGCATTCTATATAAATAACAAAGATATTTACCCCAATGGTAGTAACGCTAAAATGTCGATTGGTACTTCTTTCAACCCAGTTGTAGCACAAAATATAATACCAAGATCAATTTTTCTCAATGCTTCTAGTTGTTCTAAAATAATGCATATTATATAATATAGTATAATATATTAAACACAAATATATCCAAATGAATGTCAAATTATTATATTAGGTATCTAGAATCTACTTACTGTCAGAAAAACTTCCCGGTTGGCCTTGAACGTCATAAAAGTAACGATCACTATATCGAAGACGGTAAAAAACATCAGCCATGATGCATCTACTGATTGGACCGACCATTGCCCCAGGACAAGGAGGTTCAAGCAAAGCTCCCACAATCAAATCTACATCATCAGGACTTGAATATACATTTTTCAGTTGCATAGCGTCCTTAATGATTGACAATATTAAACTGAATTAAATTTTTGTCTTGATAACAAAAAAAAAATAAAATGTAATTCTAAAAGTTTAGACTTTCCAATATAATAACACGGGTTTCATATACATTCTTAAACTTAGGTGTATATATATATATAATAAAAAATACAAAATACAGATATGGAAGAACTGATATAGTTCAGATGTGTCCCCAATAGTAAATAATAGGGAAAATAGATTAAATCTGATTTAAGGATATTATGAGGGGAAAAGAAAATTAAGCAGTAAGAGGGGTATTGGAGATGAATGTAAACGAAAGGTGGATGGAATAGAAGAATGTTGAGAGTCGACAATTATCCGGTAGAATTGAATAAATATCTCAGATAATATAATATACAAGAGTTGTGCGTGCATATAACATGTAGTAGATAATATAATAATAATAGTAATATGAAAAAATTTCAGTGCTTGGAAGGAACACGTTCCATTGATTTCGTTCGATTTTTAGGAACGTATCGAGAACGAAGTTCCTTTATTGTTTTAAAGAACGTATTGAAATTTCGTTCATTTTTAAGGAGAACATGAACATTTATTTCCGTTTCTTTTTCCGTTCCTTTTTTTTTAATATAATTTAAAGAATTATTAGAAGTTAGTTTAAAAAATGTATATAATTTTTCTTCAAAAATTTAGATATTATTGAACTGTACTATCAAACCTGTAGATATAATATTAATTAAATTAAAAATAATATAATAAATAGATATTATTTTGAAAATCATAGTTTAAAAAACCATCCAGGTAGAGATGGTGGAATAAGTTAGTTATCGGAGCCTCGGACAGAATAGTATATTTTATAATAAATATGTACCTTATTATATTTTTAATAGTGTATTATTATTATTTTAGATTTTAATTTTAATTTTTTTCACGTCAACATTACAGTGCTATAGTAAATATTTAATATAAACTTCAAGTATGTGACTTGATTATTCCAATTTAACTTCAAGGCCCGTCCTCATTTTTTGTAAGCAAACTGTTATCACCTTGAGTGACACTTCTATAATGTTCTATGTCCGAAACCGAACTGAGTGTCGCGGCAGAGAATTAGAGCAGTATGCACAGCGATAATCGTCGCCGCACGCAAAACGAGTATTCACTTCTTGAAATTTTTATTGAAATATATCTTTAAGTTTTAATCAAATTTAAATATATTTGGAATTTTTCTTCAACCTCTGATTTATGAGACATGAAATACACATAATGATCATTTTCACAATCATACATGAATAACATAAATACAATTTTTGGCTTAATAAATCTTACTCTATTGGTCCACAAACACCGCTATATATAAACAATTTTTCCTTGTTCATTTATTTATTTTTTTTATTTTTTGCTTATTGGAAATGATTATCTGTGCTGCTTTCCATAAATGCTTCGAAGAAAAAATTCATCGCTAATTTTCTCAATTTTTGTTTGAATTCTAAGTAAATGATTGCATTTACCTATTTCTTTTACCATTTTTATGATATTTCATATTATCATTGTTATACTTTTTTTGTGCTACAGTTGATTTTGTTTGCCATTTGCCATTAATAAATAACGCACAACTTACAGCAATATCACTCTGGACATTGTGCATTTCATTCGGCCTTGTTTTTTCTACCATGAATTGGAATGACAAATTTTACAGCGTTTTGTTTTAATTTTCTATCGAGTCTCGTGCACTGTAGAAACACCTGTAGCTATCCGGTAAGGTCATTAAAACCTTAGTCATCAACATTGACTCTGATATTGGTTCACTTAACTGTTTTAACTTTATTCTTAAGTTTTCCAATTTTAATATATGTTGCGCCATATTTTCATTTGAATTCCTAGCATTAGCTATAAAATAAAGGTGTCAAACTTTTGTTGGTATACACGCAATAATTTCTCCTACATACCTTTTGTGGTATCATAATTTTAATTTTTTTTTTTTACATAATTGAACATTGGTAAGTTCTTTTAATTGAAAATATATTTTGTTTTTTTAATTAATAATTAATATTTTTGTTAGTGTGTTTTAATTTGCAGTATAAAAACGATATTTCATATTAATATATTTGCAGATTCCCCCTTAAAATGAATTAACAATCATACACATAAAATGCTAACTCCAAATAGATCATTTTTCGTGGAAAAGAAAATATTACGCTTTTTATTTAATTCCACTGACCGTTTTCCAACCCGGCTAGATTAATCTGAGGCATACGAATTGCACTCAATGAGATGTTGAACTCAAAAAAAAGTTACTTAAAAGGTGTCACGTTCAAAAAGTATTGCACTTACAAGTCGTCTCATTCAAAAGGAGTTACACTTACAAAGATTTGCACTCAAGCTAGTATACTTAATGTTAAGCTAAAATATATAAACTCACTGAAACTGATAATATATCTGTGAGTTCCATAAATGTCTTAGCCCTCGGGAAACCACATATTTCTCTCGCCATATTATATGTTGCTATACCACATTCGCGCCCTCTTTCAATGTCCACACTGAGTAAATCTGTGTTACCAGTGCCAGGTAAGGAATTAGCAAACATGAAATTTGATATCTAAAATAATATTAAATATTTAAATATTATAAATTATTAATAAAAAAGTAATATAATATTTATTTATTTAATTAATATACGCTTTACATAATATAATACAAATGGCTTTTACATTTATATGATGTAATTATAGTTTACAAATAATTAATATTAGAGTATAAACATACAACATATAAAATTGACAGTAATTAATACATTAAAATAGTTTTTCGGTATTTACACAAGGAATTCATAACTCTGATCACAGGGTCATTGTCGTTTGCATAAAAGTTTGTAGATCTCGTAAGGATATAATACAGATCAATCGATTTGGTGCATTACCCACTCTAAAATCTATCCTTTTAAGAACTCTAGGGCTGTCGATTTTACCCTATATTAGTTTTAGTAGAAACCCAATTTCTAGTTGCTCTCGTATAGAGCCTAGTAATGGTAAGCCTAGGTACTGATATATCAGGTCATAATTATAATTGTTGTGTTCAATACCGAGATTAAAATTGATTAAACTACGAAATCTGTTTTGAATATAATTAATTCGCTTTATATTTATTTTAGTATATGGAGACCATATTATCGAACGTTATTCGAATTAATTAATCAAACTATTAATTAAAATAAATAATCACCTATCTAGTAAGTTTCATGTACCCTCTGGATTTCATTGGATTAATCACTTATCACTTCTCTTATATCCTAATATTTCTATTAAATATCGACTCGTGCTGTAAATACTCAAAACCCCAAGAACACGTATTGCTTTTATAATAATGGTGTCAATATGTGGCTGAAAGTCTAAATATGGGACTATGACAAAACAGTCATAAAATAAGTCTTTAAAAATAGTTACGCGAGACAGCAATACATTATCCAATTGACAATCATATTTTATAAAATGACGATTTTGATAAAAGGCTATTATTATTATTTTATTTTATTATTTTACACTTATCAACGTTTAAAAATAAACCAAATACATGACACCAAGCTACAAATGTATTAAGAGCCTCTTGTAAAATTATGCAATCATCAAGTGATGTAATATTAAAGAACAACTTAGTATCATCAGCAAACAATAAAATACGACAAATAGTTATCGAACTAAAAATGTATTTATTAGAATATTAAACAATAGCGGGAACAAATGATCTCGTTGTGGTATACCAGAAAACGACGATAGAAGATTGTCCAGAAAATTAAACAAATTGATATCTTTAACCAACAATTAAATATGAATGAAACCACGAGATTAGGGGTTCGCCAACCCTTAATCATTTTAAAACATTAATAAAATACCATGATCTACAATATCCAACACTTTGGATGGGTATGTAAAAATAACATCAAACTGATCTTTTAAAAAAATCGTGAATATAAGCAGTAAAATTAAGCATACCGGTAGAATGTCTTGGAATAAAACTATGTTGATCAACTTATATAGTGGATAAGAGACTCCTTTCCTTGAAATCATAAGCTCGAAAAGTTTACCTATTAATGGAAAACTATAAATGGGTCTGTAATTCGTGATAAACGGTGAGTTACCGGATTTAAAAATTGGAGTAGCTCGACATTTTTTCCAAACTTCAGGAAAAATTCCATTTTACAATGACCTATTAAAAAGTAAGCACAGATCTTCGCGGCAAGAAAAAAGGAAAATAGCAAATATTCCATCAGGGCCAGTGTTACTAGAAAGTATGTTAAAAGCTTCAGAAATATCATTACAAGAAATGGATATTATTGATTGGTGATATGAACATTTCTTTACATCAATAGCTTCAAACAGTTTATTGCTGCGGTTCCTATCCTGTGGTACGCGGAAAGATCGTAGAGGGTATGCGAAGAAATTTTTTTATATAATTTTCATTGTATTATTACTATTAACATTAAATATTATTTGGTATATTAGCTGATTTTATCAATATAAATAGCATGGGGTTTGTAATGGTAGCAATTTAGATAATAATAGTGATAACAAATGGCTGTCAAGACTATATGGCGTACATATTTAACCGTTTAAATATTATAAATATGAGTCTGCAAGGATCAAACACAAACATACCTTATGCTAGTGATAAAATTAGTATATTCGTAAAGAAGTTGGATTTATTTATTTTGCAAATATCCAAAAGAAATCTTTCAGCATTCGAGACACTAACTAAATTTTGGAAAGAAAACGAAATTCGGTCAAATTCACATGTAATTACAGACATTTTTAAACACCTACAATCACTAAAAACCAACATTTCTAAATATTTTTCTGAGGATACTTAAGAAATGAAATGGATTATACACCCGTTTGAAGAGTATTATTATATTAAGAACAGTCCAGAAACTATTTTAGCAAAAGAATCATTCATTGACCTCACCAGTAACTCTACCCTAAAGAGCGCTTTCTATTATTTATTTATAATTATTCTAGTTATAGACCACTAATCACAATCTATTGTCCCATTAGGATTAATTTTCCCCTACTAACAATAATCAAATATTAATAATACCGCATAATTATATGAATGAACCGGTTCACGTTTTGGTGATTGTATCATGCCATTGACCAAACCATCGAAAACTGACGGTATTACTAATGGATCTGGTTTGAACATCCATTCGTTAAGATAGACTGAATTGAATAATTGATTTTTTGTATTTATGAAACTGTTTTTAAAAACACAAATGTAATATAAGTTAAATAAAAGAAAAAAAAAGTTATGCCTACTTGTATTTCGAAGGTGTAATATTATGTTGAATTCGAAAAACACCTGCTGAAAATTCTATGGTTAATTGAGGCATAAGTAATGGATTGTATATAGTCCTTTCAAACTCGTTTAACGCTAATCCAACCATTTCTGTATATTCTTTGCCTATACACACAAATCCATTTATTATTAATTTTATCATATTTTAATAATATATTAATTTTATAATGTATCAAACAACAATTATTATCAGTGGCGGCTGGTGGGCTTTGAAAGTGGGAGGGCGATTAAAAACTATTCATTTTTGAAAAGCATAAAATACAATAGTAATTATGTACCAATTTAAAAAGTATTTATTAAACCAAAATATAAAAAAATAAATATATAAATACGTTTTACAAAAACCGAAAATTACAAAATAATAAAACTTTTCCGTTTTATAGTCAAAATGTAAGCGTCTATTTTTCATTTCACTAAACAGGTCTTCCAAGTTGTTTTATTTCAATTTTCTGCGAATATGATACTGAACTTTTATCTACTATATTATAATAATATAATATACACCAATAAAAAATTAATTAATTAAATAAATAATAAAGAAATATAGAAATTATAGAAATGTGCACGCGTCACGAACACGTACATAGTAAATGCACTTGTATATACACAGTGACTTGTTCCGTATTGTTCCGTAGTCCACATGCACGTCGGGCGACGATTTGTATCGCTCCGGCGGCCGCATTATTACCGAATTCCTCCTCCTATATGTTCTTATAATTCCGGAGAATTATTATTTTTTTTTTTTTAATGCGCTAAACCCAATAAAATACACTTAGTAAATAAGCGAAGCGCTTTCGAATTTCAAAATCAAAATGAATATACCTTCCTAATGTTATCTACAAATAAATATATACCTATAAAGAAACCTTGTTAAAAATTATGGCCCCTGGCCCACGAAATGGTTTAATTCAGGTCTGTCTGTATCTATATTATCGTATACTATTCTATGGACATTTATGTATACCCTCAATTCCACAAGACCTTCATTGCTGGCAATTAAAATATTTGTTTTTACCGACAAAGAAATTTAGTAGTCTCTCGGAGCTCCCACGGACTCCAATATTCTACTCCCATTTATGAAGGTATTGAGAGGTTTCAGAATGTCTCAGTGATTCCTGATGTTATTAGGGTAATATTGTCTTTAATTAAATCTTTGTTATGAAACTATAATATATTGCGAAAAAGTTATAATTATATTACAAGAGTATATAGATTTTAGGTAGGTACCTAAATATTATATTATTATAATATTATATCGCCCCCTCTAAAATTGTAGGAAATTACTTATTAACAAGTTAGGTATTAATTTAAATATAAACGATTATTTATATTGTTTCGTGTAAAATGTTTTGTGTAAAATGTTTCGAAATGCAAAACCATGACTTTTACCAGGATGCAGTCCCCTGTCATATATTCATATCATTTCGGGCCTACTGCTATCTCAAGCTCTAATGGCAGCGTTACTGATCTAGGGTTTATTCTCAGTAGTAATCTTGATCCGCGTCCCCATATTGAGCATATTTGTTGTAAGGCTTTTAAAACTCTGGGGTTTGTCTTAAGATTATGTAGGAACTTTCGGTTAGGCTTATCCGGTAAGGTGCTTTATTGTGCACTTGTACGCCCTATTGTAGAGTATGGTGCCGTCATTTGGGATCCTCGCGACATCAATGACTCTTTTAAGCTTGAAAGGGTTCAGCGTAAATTTTTTCATTATGCAAGTTTTAGATTGAATATCCCCTGTGAATCCCATAACTATGGAGCTGTTGCTTCGCAACTTGGTTTGGTTTCCTTAGCTGAGCGAAGACGTATATCGGGCATTAATTTCTTGAATTGTTTGTTACAAGGTAATATTGACTCTCCTGATTTGCTTTCCTTAATTTGCTTTAGAGTTCCTCAACGTTCCTTCCGATCTGTGGCTCCTTTCTATGTTCCTTTCGCCTCCTCCAATTATCTTAAAAATGAACCGATCAGACGTATGATGTCAAATGCCAATGCTGACCCTTCATGTCTTCTAAATATTTTATAACTGTCTAGCTATTCTTTAAACATTTATGTCTTAAATTGTAATCACTGTGTGTATATGTGTATTGTATATATTATGTCTAAAGGGTTTATCCCGTATATTTAATAAAATAAAATAAAATATTTACATTGTAATGCATTTTCAAAATATTATTATTGAAATTAGAAATTATTTTTTATTGTTATGAAAACATTATGAGGTAATCAGAGTTTAAAAATATATGAAGGTAATAGCACGGTTAAGTACCTATTATTCATTTGCGCGGTTATCGAGTAACGAACCCGTCAATCGCCCGTCATAACCATACGATCAAAACACAAAAACATAGGAGGAGGACTTCGATAATAATGCGGCCGCGGGAGCGATACAAATCGTCGCCCGACATGCATGTGGACTACGGAACAATAGGGAATAAGTCACTGTGTACAAGTGTATTTACTGTGTACGTGTTCGTGACGTGTGCACATTTCTATAATTTCTATATTTCTTTGTTATTTGTTTAATTTATTCTTTTATTATTGGTGTATATTATATTATTATAATATAGTAGATAAAAATTCAGTATCATATTTACAGAAAATTGAAATAAAACAACTCGGAAGACCTGTTTAGTGAAATGAAAGATAGACGCTTAAATTTTAAGTATAAAACGTATAGGTTTTATTATTTTGAAATTATTGATTTTTGTAAAACGTATTTGTATATATATTTTTTTATATTTTGGTTTAATAAATACCTTTTAAATTGTTATAAATTATTATTGTATTCTAAGCTTTTCAAAGATGAATAATTTTTAATCGCCCTCCCACTTTCAAAGCCCACGAGCCGCCACTAATGTTTATAGTACGAAGTATAATATTATGAAGAACACGTGAGTAAAAAGACCTGGTATGAAGATACCATTGTAAATCCATTGTTCAATTTTAGAGCTTAGTCGCGTCCGTACAGCTCGAAATTAAACATGCACGATTCAACGCGTTTCGCGCTCATATTTTCTTTAGATGGGTTCTCACTTGAGCATTTTTCCCGTGAATGCACTTGAACATAAACAAATTTTCCCGAGCAAGTGTTCGTGATCTGTTAGATACCGTATATATTTGCGTAAATATTGATAATACTATTGAATTTATATAAAATAGGTACACAATTGTGTCCACGCTGAATCGCTGAGAGCCTGTTCGGTAAATATAATCTTTGAGCAAGGCCCAGAGACTGACAACTTATGGATCGTGTTCGATGTTACTCACGAGCAACCATTAACAGAGTATTCGAGTTCGAGGTATAACAACCACATCTAAGAAATTGTTAAAGTTCGAGTGTATTGCGAACAAAATGGTCAAGTGAAGACCCATCTTCAGGTGTGCCAGTATAGACACTATGACTGTTTAATTTTTATGCAAAAATCGTTGAATTGTCAATTATCCCCCCCGAATCTAGAAACTTTTTATAATAAATGTAAAATAAATTATTATTTCGAATTTATTAGCATATCTGCATATTAAACGTTTGTTTTAATAATCACAATAAGTATTTTAAGAATTATACTTTTTAAGTTTAACTTTTAAATATAGTTAAATTAATTAATTTCAACGTATTGTATATTATGCCACTACAATTTAAAAAATATTATATATACACTCCGGTATAATAACATACTAAAAATCACTTTTTTGGAGGTTCATCAGAGGAGGCCATGTCCCTCCCCTGCCCCTAATGTACAGGAGTTTCAAGCAAACGGGGAGACAGGCGAAACCACGAGGCACAAAATCCACTTCCCCTTGAGTTATAAACAATCCGAAATTCGATTATGGACTACCCAAAACAGTGACTTTTAGTACGTTACATACAATTTATCATAGTGTACAAAACATTTTACCACTGATCCGAGCCAGTTCTGGCTGTCATTTAATGCACTGCGGCGATTCAAAAAATGTCTCCTAATTTGTCATACCTGTAATCGTATATACTATTACTCGAGTATTTATGTACCAATAATTCCGACTAGGTGCGTTTGTATAATTGGCGTGTAGCTCGGTCGGTTAAGCGTGAGTACAGAAATCGTTAAGTAAGTGATGGTTAAAGGTATTCGAATCCAATCGACCGAATTAAAATGTGTTGTAAAATTTACAAAAAAAAAACAACTTTGGAGTTATTCGTTAACGTGTAATGGGTTTGAGAAATTTTCGATTCGAGCTCACGAGGTTAAGCAAGCAGTAGTCCGATCTCCGGTACCAAAGTTAATAATTTGTTACGGATTTTCAATACCGCCGTGAGGGATATAATCCAACGTCATATGGCCTCTTGGGAGTCTGGGCCACCCGTCCAACGTGGGACTGACTATTTTTTACATTTTTGTAAATTTTAATATTTTAATTGGTTCCTATTTGATTCCTGGTGGTTTCAAATAGGATTCCTATATGGAAGCTTATAAGAGCTTCATGCAATAGGCTATTCGGATCATAGGAGGAGCGTCCCTGGAGTTAAAAAAAACTTTCGTAGGAGCTCCCTATGGGTTATGACTCTTTGTGATGTTAGTGTTGTCTTTAATATTAACAAAAACGATTTCCACAAATTTAATATACAAAACCATCATTAAAATTACTAATTTATATACGTACTCGTATGTTTCTTAAAAAAAAAAAAAAAAAAAACACAAACCTTTAAAAAACTCTTATGTTTAAAAAGTAAGTACCAATTAAAACAGGTATATAATCTCGATAAACCAAAATCTGGTTTATTGCGCCAATGATCTTTCGAGTTTCTTGATATAACACCTCATCTGGCCATACTGGATTTAAGTGATGTAATTCATCAGTCAGGATATTATGAAACCTGGTAAACATTGTTTGGTACGCTGTGATTCCAAAGTGTTGATTTACTCTTATGTCCCCTAAGGATATATTATATCAAAATTATATTAATTTTTTACGACATAACAATAATTTATATATTTTATAATATACTGATACGGTCCTCGGGTGACAACAGGTTGTCGTCAGCCCACAGTCCGCATAATCTTTCATGAATACCACCATATTACAGAAACGTCATCACTGTAGCTCACGCATTTCCATCATCGTAAGGCCGGAGGAAGTGTGGGGAGAGCTGCCATAGCTAAAATCCGTCGGACTGACCGAGCACTTTCAGGACTCTAGATTTGGTCAACACGACATTATCATTGTAAATTTCCATTTGTTGTTTTTATTATTTCATATCTGTTTTTCATATTTCATCACACGTATGACTTTTCTAACCACTTTCCTCCAAAAAAATGTCTATTCTGTTTTCCTCCAATATCCATATAGATAGATAAAAAAATAAGGAAACCGTGCGGACACACTGATGGTTAATGCGAAAGGCTCTATTACGAAATCCCGACAAACAAAACCATGACAAATTAAAATCCCGATAAACCGTAATCCCGACAATTGAAACAACTAGAAAAGTCCATCTCTTTTTAGAAAATCATTTTTTGATAACGTCTTATAGAAAATTATTTCTGTTTACATTTGCATATAAGAACGAGATAAATACAATTATTGTTTACGGAGTTATTGAGTAAATGTCAATGCTGGGCAAGTTAATGATTTTTTTTTAAATTCAGTAAATAGAAAAAAATAGAAAAAGTTGTATGTTGACAGTTAATTAATTTTTTTAATCACTCATTTAAGTTAAAAGTTAAATTAACAAAAAAAAAAATTAACTTATAATCTTATGTTAGGTACATTAATTTTTTTTTTTAAAAATTGTTATATTTTAGGACTCGCAACATTATCCTACAAAGTTAAAATTGGTAAATATCAAAATTTTTCAATTTTTATATAACTAAATACATGTCTATCGAAAATAATTTGCAAATCGTCATGGGACCCTCAATTATTATTATTACATAAAAATAAATGTATTGTTTAACAAATTTTTTGAGTAAAGAGAGAGTCGAGGACGCATCTGATGGGGGTCCATGGGGTCCGAACCCCCTCCAAAATGTTTCCAACATTTAATACATATTTTTTATATAAACTATTGGCTTTTAGCATAAATATCAATATTTTTAATCACACCCGATCGGTTAATGAATTACAACACTTTAAAAAAACATAATATACTCCTACCTACGTTGTACGTATAGATTGTAATTTAAATGCAACAGTAAAACATGTCAAAACAATTATATAGGTGAAATAATGAATATTGATAGGTATGCGAAAAAAATTGATACAACTATAAAAATCATTGCCAAAGATAATATTATAAAAACATATTTTTTTTAAACAAATATTGTTATTATTCATATTACATAACAATAACAGTAATACTGGACCACTTAAAATTATTTTTATGATGTATTACATTCAAAAACTATTTTCAAAAAAAAATGAAACTTAAATTGTCTTATAATTTGCCTATACAAGATCCTTTAATAATCGAGCATTAAGAGCTTTAAAAGGGTTTTACACGATCGTTTTTTAAGAAATAATTCGAAATATAAAAATCTAACAATTTAAAAGTATTTAAATACATTTTAAAAGTAATTTAAATTTTACCATGTGTTAGTACCATTTCATATTTTTGTGTAATTTTAATTAATTTTAATTTAAATTAATATGATTGTGGGTTTTTTTTCGGTGTACTAAGTACTGACACTGGACTATTTTTAAATTACTTTTAAAATGTTGGGATTTCGATATGTCGGGAATTCCATTTGTCGGGATTTTGAATGCCTCCCACTATTAAGCATGTCGTCTGAATATACATGTTGTTTGTTGAATGTTTTAATATTTATTATAATTATATATCAATATTTTATAAGACGAATAAAAAAACTGACATAATATATATTTTATGGATTTTACAATTATATTTTCGTAATTATTAGAGGTCTTTATTTCACGTGACCACGTAAAATTATTTTTTTCAATAAATTTAATATATTCCAACATTAAATTTATTTTAACACAGGAGTGCACGATATTTAAAAACTGTTGCCAATATTACTGACGTAATGCTAAACCCAACTTTTATTTTTGACATAATATTTTTATTATATTTATATTATTATTACCTTTGGTAAGTGTTTTTGTCCCGTTTTTGGTTATTTACCAAAAATTTTTGAATGGCCTTCTTTTGGCTTATTTACCATTTTCAAACTGATTACGATATTAATTTTGTATTGTTGTCCCGATTTTTAATTTTCAAAATATGGTCACCCTAACTTATAGTCTCCTAATCCATATGTATACATTTCTTTATTTTATATTATAGGATTATCCCCTTTTCTCTCACCATTATAATTAATATCTAAATTATAGTTAAGTAGACATTTCTAGTTAAATAAGTATTACAAAATAATATGATACCTGCCAAAAAACATATATGCACATCATCTCGTCCATTGCATACTAATGATCCATTTCTCTGTTGTTGAGGACAAAACTCATACCCGTTAATAATATCGGTTTTTAATTTTCCGCCCACAAAAGTACGAAGTTGAGGTGGCATGTCTGGTGTATGTCCATACAATTGTGATGCATCAACAAACGATGTCGCTTGATTCATCTAAGAAAATAAATATAATTTATATTCAAGATAAATTTATTAGGCAATATTTATATTAACGAAATCACTTTACTCCATTTTAGATTCAGAAGTACCTATATAATATAAAATAATTAAAACTATTAATATTATAGAATTTAGAAACGTAATTTAATTTATTTTTCATTTACTTATTAGTTATACCCAGTAGGTACACTAAGTATTTATTAATTATAAAAATAATTTATTATTATTATTGAAACTAACATATATAGGTACTTATCTACTACGTTTATATGATGCCATATTGCCATTAAAATGAATTGAAATTAAATTGTTTTCAAATATTTCAAAACGGTTTTAAAATTATAAATATAAAAAATTATGATTAAATTAATACTTAATAGGAAAAAATAGTAATATATAATAAAATATAATTCCTACTTACATGTTCTATTTTCTAACTGTATAATACAGTTAAATAGTTATCAAAAAGATAAAACGATCTAAAATCCTTAAGCCACCTAAACACAAAGACTAGTTCAAAACAGTTTGGAACCGTTTACATGATATTACCTGATTTAAATTTTAAACGGTTTAGTCTCAAAACATTTTAACGGTATCGCATAAACATAATTCGTATTATCGTATAAACGTAGTAATAGTATTTTCAAAGTTTAAAAGAAAAATGTTTAATATATATATATATGAGTAGGTACTTGTGACTATTTATAATATTATTATATTATATACCCGAAGTCACAATATTATACACTTTTATTTTGCCAAAACGTTTTTCAAAAACTAAGTTGTCATATTCATCGCGTACCAAAAACTAACCCTTGATAACTTGGTTGTTGAAATAAGTATACGCAAAATAAAAGTGTATAATATTGTGACTTCGAGTATATAATACAATAATAGTAGAAAAATGTTTAATTGAAAATATTATCATGATCCTAAAATACTATACAATAAATATTTTATGTACAATTCAAGTTCTGCGTGAATTAATAATTATTATTATTTCAACAACAAAACAACTAAAATCTATTTATTGAACACGTGTTTTCATATATATTTTCCATGGTATTTTCTCCAAAATTGTTAGTAGTTTATCTTCAGAGTCCAGAGCATATAATTTATTTATTTTTTATATTTGTATATAATTTTTGCTCAAAATATGCAATATTGAAATATTAAATACTCACTCCAATTCGAGGAGTTATATCACAACCAAAACTATCAGACGTCACAACACGATTATTATTCATACATGTTTGTCCAATTTTTCCATACACTGGATCATCGGCTGATAACTCGATAATTGTTTGACATTGCGGAATGGTATCTGGAGATTTTTCAGCACAACAATTTGTTGATCCTATTAATATTATTATTAATTTTACATATACGCAGAGGCGGAACTAGGATTTTTGACGCCCTGAGAAAAATGTTAAAATTATGCCCTATCGTATAAAATTCCTCCCAGAACCTTCTTAAATTTTCTTAAAAATGTAAATAAGTAAAAAAAAGTACGACTGTTAGACCCCCACCGCTCTACAAATATGCAAAAAAATTATGCACCTTTTCAAAAAAATACACCGGCACCAATACATATTTCAGTACCTATATTATAAAAAAAAATAAACCTTCAAATATTTTACGCCCACCAAAATATTTACTCGCGGGAATCAATCTCTCTTCTATACCTCTCCTTACTTCCATCACGGTATATATACAAAAAAAAAAAAAAAACGATTTTTAATGAAGAACAATTTCACCTAAGCATTAAAGATGACTTCAAATAGTTACAATCCAAAATATTAAAAAGTTATAACCAGGCGTCCAGGCATAATGCATTTGTATGTATACCTTATAATATGCTATATATTAACAACAGAATATATAGAAATCTGATTCAATATATTATAGAGTATAATTTTTTTTTATGGCATATTTTTCATATAAAGGCTGGTATTTAAACTTTTTTTTAAATTTTATTACATATTTCAATTATTTTATTTTTATGAAAACGGTTAAAGACAGTATTTTTGTTTCTTATTAAGTTCAGAATTTATATACACTGAAAATGTAGGTAGGTACCTAGTAATACAGGAATAATATGCCTATACAGTTTAAAAATATTGAACATCATCTTTAGTCTGAATAACCTTGAATGTCTTTCACATTACCTAAAATAAAATTTCAAGTTACGTATATTGTTTAATGAGGTAGGTACTTACTTTAAAAGTAATGTCGTTACTTTTTTTGTTTTTTTCATAAAATGAATGCAGTTGGCTGTGTTTTTAAGGATTTTAGTATCGGCAACTTAAGAAGAGGTCAAAGAGGTCAAAGCAGCATATTGATATGTATACGTATAGGCAAATTTTAGACAATTTTAAGAAAAATGAAAATCCAACAATTGAAAATTGTATATATGCATTTTAAAAATGAATAATAATTGGTCCTATTATTATATTTTTTTTTATTGTGGATGTTTTTTATGAATTTATAAAACTTTATTGAAAATATTGCTTTTGTATTTCTCATTTATAACAACTTAAAAACATCTTAAAAAGATGAAAGAAAAAAATTAATGATTAAGAACAATATTATCTAGCGCCCTATACGTAGTAGTCGTTTTGTAATATGTTCATTTAAATACGTTTTATAAGTTAATAAAAAACTAACTTTTTTGAATTTTTTAAACAAATTAACTGTTATAAATCGAAAAAAGACTAGATAATACATTAGATAATATTGTTATCTATAATTTATTTTTTGGTTCAACTTTCTACGGTGTTTGTAAGTTGTTAAAAATGAGAAATGTTAACATGAGTTTTTCATTGAATATTGTTTGCTCCGACATCCTTTTAAGGAGTCACAACATCAACGTAATATCGACCTAAAAACGTGATAAAACTGCGGGACTTTGAAAAATCAGATTTCAATTCTGAAAACTGTTTTGAATTCATCAGTTTGTCTTCTAGAGATCAATTGAGCCGTTTATTATTTTTATTTTTAACCGTGTTATATATCATTAAAAGTCACAATTTTTAAACAATAATTATATTTCAATCTGTGATAATAAAAAATAAAAAATGCTTCGGCTTTAAATCTTACTACTTATATCTTACTATCTTACTACTTTCCAAAGTACCACAATTTTATCACACTTGTTGGTAATTTAGGCGGAAATTTCGTGATTACACAACAATAAAAAGTGATATAGGAACGAGACTATTTATGGACTAATTTTAAAATGTACTTAAATACATATTATTAAATTGTTAGATTTATATTTTTCCTAATATTTCTTAAAAATTGCCTACACAAAACCCCTTAAAAATCGTAGATGTTGCGGCCCCTTAAGTGAACGGGACATATCCGTTTTTAAGGGGTTCTGAACGCGTAATTTAAGAAGAAAAAGAAAAGTTAATGATCGAAAAATATTTAAATACATTTAACAAAATAATTGCAAACAAATTCCATTATGACATGACGACGATCAAATAAAAGCATAATATAATAGCTATAATAATTATATTGTTTATATCAATATTTGTCGGAATATTTGTATTATTCAATTTTTCAGTCTGATCTTACAGTTAAAATTTCGCAACTTTTTTCTATTTATAAAATCTAATCAGCGAAAAGCTCAAATATATACCTATTGATGTCAGCAACTGATAACAGTATATAATTTATACCTACTTATATATAATTACCTTGTAATTATTATTTATACTACAAAACTTATTGTATAGGTAATTAGGTACTTATTTATTTATACCTGTAGTAATGGGTGGTAAAGCTGTAATATCGTGGGTTAACCATTGGCCTAGTTGATTCAAATGATCATTGTAAAAATTATCTGGACATTCACGTGATCTATACAAAAACAATGCCAACTGAATATCACGAGGTGTTGGCAACTTCGTACCATCCTTTTGCTTCTGTCGTATTTTATTTACATCTGAATGACATCAAACCAAAATTTAAAAAATATATATGCTTACAATATAATATTAAATGTATCAATGTTAAAAATTTATATTATTTGTTATTACTTATTTATTAATTATAAATTTATAAATAAATATAAAATCATATAATATTACTGTTTAGTATTTATAAATTAATTTATACACAGAGCTATAATGTAACAGTATTACTATATACAATTAAAAAATATAATATACCTATTTAAGATAGATTCAGTATGCAAGTATGACATAGATTTTAAAATATAGGTATTTGAATACTTTACAAAACTATATATAGTACCTATAGCGCCTACACTCAATATACTAAAATATTTTTGGATATATTTTGACAAACTCACTATCATCAAAAACGGCATTAGCGAGTCTAATGAATGGAGTGATGGATGCACCCCAAGATGGGTGTGCTAGATTATTGCATGAACTATTATCGGTCCTATACACAGCGGTTGGATCACAAATAATTTCAGGTGCACACTTTTCGTAGTATACGTCATTTAATTCCGGCAGATTTCCATAGTAGAGCACAGGATCTTCAATCTAAACATTTTGTATCAAATATTATGTTTTATTAATAACACCCGAAAGGATCGGGCATCCTCTTAATGCAAAATTTACATCCGTAAAAATGAAATGAATATATTTTTAAACATCTACAGGTAATAAACAATAAAGTTTTAATCCAATAAACACTTACATCAGTTGCTTGAACAATTAATGATGTTTCCAAAAATAACAAAACACAAAACCATGCGTACGACCTAAACATTCTGTATATATAAATTTATATAGGCAATGATATTATTATATAATATTATTCTTTACGTTATCGCAGTAATTGATTTCAATGTGTTTTAAATATTATCGTATACAAATGGTTCACAAGTGCGTAAAATGAAATTTAAAAAATATAAAATTTAATAAAATAAATATTTAATGAATGTCTATTTGATACCTATTTGATTTATATATGACATCTATAGTGTTTACATAATCGGTGTTTAATCCTATACGAAACGACATATTTACATGCAAAAACAATTATTTGATAAATCATGTATATGTTACCTGTAGCACTAATATACGTGAATACTGAAAACTAAAAAAGTATTATATTGTATAGTATTGGTTGTGTTTATTTATTTACTTATTTCTTACTTGTGTGATTCGTTATAAATAATATTTTTAAACTATCTAAATTACTATAAACATGTTGAAAATTTCAATAACTAATTTTCTGAAAAATTAAGAATACCTCTACGATTATAATTTACATAGAATATAAAATAAAACATATGATAGAAATTCTGAAATTTCGGAAATAAACAATTAAACAAAAGTCATTTGAACAATTATTTCTACTTTTTAAAGTATTATTATTCCATGTTTTCAGCTGTATTCTAATCAATGGAGGTTCCAAAGCTAGATTTTGGGGGACAAAAGCTTGAAATTTTATAACATGTTAAGATTATTTCATGTTATATTAGGTACATAATAAATCATATAAAGTATAGCAAAATACAATATAAAAAATGGGTTGGGGAGGAGGTTAGGTGATGTTCTAGGTATGTACGTCATATAACATTTTAGAATTTTAATTTTTTAAACTCCTCAATAAATTGATTATCTATTTTTTAGATTTTTTTATTGATTTATAAATACATAACATGTTCCTTTTAATAATATTTTGTACACTACCTACCTATATTGAAATTTTAATTTTAACACTTTCTGTTGTGTATTTCATGTAGGAATTTATATTCTGTCAATATAATATTGCCTTTCTATGCCAGTTATATATTTTCGTTTAATTATATTTTTCCAGTCAATAAAAATTAGAACGCATTATTATTTTAATTATTTGATGTCTTTTATATTTATTGAAATGTTTAACCTATATCGATAGTAATAAAAAATTGATTTTATGGTATAACCGTATAGGGTTGTAAAAAGTTAAGTTTTAAATTTTAACTACCAATAAAACATCCTCATCGTATCAATGATTTTCAACATTAAGTATATTAACCTAAAACATACGAAACTACATTAAAAAGTCCTTTGACTATTCTAACCTATTATAAAATTATAAGTCAACATTTAGGATTTAACCACATCGGTATTTGTAATTAAGTAGGTATTTAATTTACATTTAAATTACAAAAAAAAGTTAGTGATTTAAAAATCTATAATAAAAATGCTTTATATAGGTAGATGCGTTCAATGATGAGATGAATTTTTAAAAAATTGTAAAACCACGATGAAATATTGTCTCCGGAATGTTTTCATCTATATTCTGTAAATTGCACAAAGATGTATTATACCTATGCCTACTCATAACTCCAAACTCACTTTAAAATAGGGTGACCAGACATCCTCTTTAACAAGCATTTGTCCTCTTTTTATATACGTCTTCGTCGGTCTGGCCTCTTTTTTTGTAAACTTTAAAATGTTCTCTTTTTTCAGATTTAGTGTTGATATTATACCTAAGTATTTATATAGGTATTCATGTATCGATCGATACAAGATACATCAATATACTGAAGATAAAAAAATTGTTATCATGAATTGTTTTATTTTTCATTACGTGATATATTAATTAATACATGAATAATAACTATTAACATTATTTTGTTTTTATGTTTGATGTAAGTACACCATGAACTAAGATTAGTATATTAGTATCTTAGTTCGTGGTGTACACTGTAGTCTGTAGTCTACAAATGATATAAAACATAATTAAAGATTATTTCAGGCTTTAACTGTGATATATAATATTGTTATCATGTTATTATCAGGGGTGTAATAACGGGGGGGGGGGATTGGAGACAACCTACCTCCCACGAAATATTCAATGTTTAGGAAAAATTGAATATGATATTAATTAATTTTTTTAATTAATTAATTTTTAATTATTTAATTTAAAAAAATATGATATCAGTTCAAAATATTATTAATAACTATATTTTCAAGTTCGTACAAAATCACGTGTTTCAAAACAGTAATAAAAAAACTTATTGAACAATATTCCAGAAATTATTTTTGATGTACCTAGTAGGTACCTACTACCTAGTATAAAATCGCACCCGCAGGCGGTTGCCCGGAATTTATATGTTTGATATTTGTATTTCGTATTATGGGTTTTGATCGTCATTTAATTTACTGTCGTCGTGTGATTTGACAATCTGTTGACTGCAGACGGTAGTTATCAAGTAAGTAAAATATTACACAATTTTAAATCTACTCTTGGCGATTTATTCGCGTACGTTATTATATATATTATTTTTATAATATATTGTTACGTTTTATGATATATATTTTATTAAATAATACATATGGTACCTATATTATAATAAATAATAATGTAATGATATCAGAAAAGTATGTATAAGGTATACAACATAATAAACACATAATATACACTATGCACTTATTAATCTTGTAAGTATATATATTATATTTAGCATTAAGATTTTAAATACAAATCACAGTATATTAGTTATAATATATATAGGAATAATTATAGTAGAATTTACGAGTGACATAATTTTAGAAAAAATGGTACAGTTTAGGTTTCTGCCGTATTGTCGTAATTTATATTGTAATTTATTTATTTTTTTGTATACCTACTATGTCGTAAGCATTTAACGTTTAACTATATTATATTATATATATATGTACTCGGAGCATGTACCTATATATATATAAATAGCCATATATATAATATGTAATACTCCTATAATCTACATTCTATTGCGGTTGCCAATTTCGTTTTTGAAATAACATTGATTTAGATTAGAGCAGCCGCTATATCACAACATCCTTTATTTTTAGCCCTTAAATATAATTCCTTCCCTTTATTCCTGTGGAAAAAACGCGGCCGGACTGCGAATTATCGTCCGAACGTCAATGTAATAAAAACGCAACCCCACATACATATAGAGTTGTACGAGATACGGCTATACGAGTAACGAATATCCGCCGCGTTTTTATATTGTATTCAATAATACAATAATTGTGTATTAGAGATCAGTCCGGTCCCGGGTCGGACCGGACCGGACCGGAATCCGGATTTGGGCCGGGCCGGGCCTAGAATTTTTTTATTAATACCGGACCGGGCTGCGTTGGGTCGCAAAAGTAATTGGGCTGGGCCGGGCCGGGCCTAGAAATTTTTTTTAATATCGGGCCGGATCTAAAAACAAAACTGACTGAACCGGGCCGGGCCAAAAAATACTGACCGGGTCCGGACCGGAATGCTGGTTAAAAAAAAATTAATATTTGAGTAGTGAGTATTAGTAGTTATAATTAAATACAATAATATAATGATTGTGATATAAAAGCGGGATGACATTTATTTTATTTGTTGTCGGCCGATAATCGA
>JAIPRL010007061.1:0-11661 GCA_025469235.1 Pemphigus obesinymphae
TTACTAAAAGGAACCTTACAAATGTATAGAAAACGTCGTTCTTATTGCTATCCCGCTGAAAGTAGTATCATCGAAGAACTCGCACCTAGTTGCGATGCAACGTACGCTTTTCTGATATAAATTTATACTTTTAGTGTTTGTTCAAGTTTTCGTGTGTAAAAGTATGGGTTTTTACTCAAAAATGTTTTTTTAGAAATATATAGTTTTAATATAATATATAATATAAATATATTATATATTACGATAAGTTGTAAATACTTATTATACCAAAATTAGTGTTATGACCTATGAAAACACTTTGTGTGACTCTCTTCGATATAATTATTAAAATAAATATAGTTTTTAATACATAAGATAATGTAGAGAGTATATAGAGAATGTGTAATGGTAACACAAATATTTAGGGTTTAATTAAATTAAATTTGAACTCCTTGTCTACTAACGAAGTAACTAACTACTGCTAAATTTATACAATCAATATACTGAAAGAAACTTGGACTAACCATTAAACCATTTGATGATACTATTGATTATTTCCATGGCACGCAGAAAAAAATCGGTGAATTCGGTAGATATAGGTGGTACATTTGTTTCCATTACGAATTGTCATTTCCTCACCATTCGTCAACAACATCATCATTCTTCCATAACCTGATATACAAAATAAATTTTATTAACACCAATCGGAAATTTTGTAAGTAAATATACATAATATAAATTATTATAGTATTATAATTAGATAGAAACAACTTATATACGATTAATATACGTTACACATAAAATTAATTTGCGACTAAAAATAATTATAACAGAAATATAAGCGTTCTTTATTTATTGAACGAAGCATTCGGTGTAAACAGTTAAGGATTTGTAAAGCAAGAATGAAGTAGAATGTCAAGAAATAAAGAAATTGCGGCATAAGAGAGGAATCTATTTTGTTTACGTTTAATCTTAATACTGATCATTGGCCATATACGGATTTTAAATAACTGTACTATGCTCCAATATATTTTTAAAAATTTCAAATCATAATTTTTAACAACATAGTTTATATTGACTAAATAATATTTTAATATATTTACAGAGCTTAAACGGACTATCAGCTGATAAACTTACCTATGTATATCTACCTAATAACATTTTACACAATTTTACTAAAGTAAAAATATTATAGAATTAGTAACTTCTCGATATTTTAAAACTAATAATTATATTAACAATATGGTTTAACTAAATTTAGACGTTTTTGTCATTTTTATAAAAAAAATTGTGCAACTCATGAATTAAAAATAAAATTTTGTAATTAATTGCGTATTTTTTATAACTTTTATAGGCATCTACTATTTGCAAGTCACGATTTTTAGCAAAAAGTAATCATAAGATAATTTATAAATGGGTACAAAAAATTTAGTAATATTATAGTAACATTCAGTATACATAATATATAAAATATAAATATATATTATAATCTTTGAAAATATATTTATATTTTAGAATTACAGATCGTTAAAAATATCGATGGATATCCAAGATGTATATTTGTTGTGCCCATGGGAACTGTATCATAGAGATTGTAATATTGTATCTATGTAAAACGTATGGATATTTTACTGCATTCTATAATTCTGTATAGTTAATTTTGTGTATCAATATGTAAATATGTAATAATATAAAAAATTTTAATCTGCAGTTCATACATTTTAAATGCTATTTTTTTATTTTTTTCGTAGGTACAGTATGTACCATTATTTATATAATTATTGTATCCAAACCACTTTTATCTTGCAAAAAATAACATTTTGATAACATTTACTACTTTCAGAGAAATGATAGTTAATTTAAATATGAAAAATAAATTGTTGTGTGATTTAATTATTTAGTTTCCTGATCAGTATAATTATAAAGTATTTCTACATTTTGGTAGAAGAAAGCATAACTCATGTTCGATATTCGCTGTGTTTAACAATAATGTAGATATAACTAATATTTGTTATTTTAAAAACAATTATAGATGAAGGAATATTAAATATGACGCACCAGAAAAATATATAAAAATCAAAAAATACATTTCAAGAATTTTAGTTTGCGGGTATTATTTTAGATATTTTAGTTAAATACGAAAAAACCAATTTTATTTATTCACCTATATAGATATTATTTATTAAAATACGCTCAAAAACTTGTGAATTATACTACAAATTATTGTCATAAACCCAAATCACAAAATGAATTAGTTAAATTTTAATTGCGTATTTGTATTTTAACAACTATTTTATCATCTTCAGTGCAAACTAAAAACTTTAACATACTTAAAAGTGTATAATTTTCATTGTCTGGATTTAATAATTTATAGGTTTTATTTTTTTAATTATATTAGTTCATGGGTTATACTAGATACTATATTAGATTTCTTTGTTTAGAAAAATATAGATTTAAATTGGTTTTCCCTAAAAACTTATTTAAGGTAAAATTGACTTTCTTTACGTTTTTTTTTTAAGTTTATTATAATATTCTTCCTCAGGCTCCTCAATAATATTTTTTTTTATAAACATAGAAACCAGCGAAACGGTGTAAAACACATGGGAATTCCGTGTCTATGCCCTACCGTCAAAACTGAGTAAAAATAAAAATCATTTTATATTTTTTATTTTAATAAAAATTCACCTTTTTCAATATTCATTTGTTTATGATATATTAGAATAGAAGAAAAATTCTGGACTACCTTAAGAGGATGCCATACCAATCATTTTGACTAGGTAGTAAAAACATTTCTACGAATAACAAACAAAATTACCTCTTAAGATGCTATACGATCAATTTTCAAGGAGTTTTGTGTAGGCATTTTTTAAGAACTTTTGAATAATAAAAATTTAACAATTAAAAAGTTTTAAAATACATTTTCAATGCAATCTAAAATTTTTCTTATATCAATACCACTTTTTATTGCTGTGTAATCACAAAATTTGTTCAAAAATTAATTATGGATTTCTGATCACAATTTGATCAATAATTATCATAAAATAAAAATGATTACACTAAGTAAAAAATAAGAACATAAACTAAGACCGAGCAATTTTTAAACTTAAAAAATATATGAAAAAGTTAATTTAACTAAAAAAACTACAGAAATAGTTTTTAATGACGGTTGAAGTAAATCGTTGGGGGAGGGGGGTGAATAAAAGACCCATTTTTTTTTATTTTCTAAATGTGGTCACACCCTATTCTATGTAGGTGACCGTTACAAGCCATACCGCTCTATGTTTATCCATAGTTAATATTCTCATCTATCATATTATATTTAAAAATTAAAAATATGGATTTTTGAAAATACTAAATTGTACTATAGAATAAGAAAATGATAAAAAAAACTTATGAGAACATAAAAATATGTAACCAACTATACCACAGATTATTATTCCATTTGTATATATTTATAATCATAAAATGAATATTTTTACATCTACCCCAATACCAAAACCGAAAAAGTTTACTTTTACATACCGCATATATAATTTTTATTCTAAACAAGAAACGAAAAATAAAATATTTAAATTAAGAAGTAATACCAAACTAATATCTGTAATGTATATGTTCTATATAATTATATAATAAAATTTAATTATTTATAATTAAAAAAATAATTTTTCTAAATTAACACCTACATCTAAATTATAAAAGCTTCTTAAAAAACATTTTTTTTTTTTAAATTCATTAATATTAAGAGTTTGTATTTTTTGATTGTTTTGATTTCGTTTCTCTATTTTTTTCCGTCATTCCATATACATCCAAATGTCCGCTTTTGTGGGATAATATCGTTTTACATTATAAAAATAATAACCTATTATAACCTATATAATGTATATATGTAGATATAAGTTATATATATCCAGTAAATGTGCAGAAATAATTTAAATGACTTCCTTTGGATATAGTACATAGTCTATAACAAAATATCCCCAAAGTAACCCTACACAGCATGGATATATTTAAAAAAAAATTATGAAAAAGCATTTTCTTAATTCATTATATTTCTTGATCCATTATTTTTATATTTTCTTTTATGGATCATGAGAGTTATAGAATATTAAAACATTAATTAACAAACATTAATAAACACAGCCTACTCCAAGTGTTTATATTAACTAACTACAACACTATACTAAAAGAATAATATAATACCACTAACCATTTGACAACACTAAAAACCATGAAATCTGGCAAATTTTCTCCACATCCTTGATATTTCTTTGGACGATTGAACGTAACGCCATCAATCTCCCAAATCACTATGAATAAATATATTTTCAATCATAGTATAATATAATATTATAATAATAATTAACACGAAAAACAAAATGGTACACGCGATCGAATACACAATATTATATGGACGGTGCCCGGGTAAAATGGAACAAGTTCATTTAAAAAAAAAATGTTATTGCAAATTTTTGTAGAATTTCATAATCCACATCGAATGGCATGAAAAAATAACAAAAATTGTAAGTTCATCCAAAAATATTGATAAACAATTTTAACTTTTAGATATTTTTGACAGTTATTTTAGTTTTCCGAAAGTAGTGTTTTGTACTTATTCCTTTTTACACGGACACCGTCCATATATTTTCGTATTCAGTTAAAAGTTATAAAAACGCGTTTAGGTTTTTTTTAACGTGAATATTTTTGTATAATATAATTTAACAATGATGTTACATATTATTTAGTTTTTAATTTTTCAATTTTTTTCAACTATTGGTAGGTACTTATATAATTACATTTTTTAAATTTATATTCTATAAATAGGTGTTTTAACTCTAAATATAACTAAAACTCAATTGAAAAAAGTTCTATATTTATATTGATGGACATCTAAATGGGATTCTCATAGAGATGATAATATTTTATAATAATGATTATTTATAATACATGTTATACATTAGTACCTAACTAAAAAACGGGTTTTAAAAAAAATAATAACATACAATTTACAAATTTTTCTTTACTGGTAAAATTCATATCACATAATATCAAAAAATATCTATTGTTAATAACAATTTGTTATATACCTATTATACCACTCATATTATGATCATATTAATATATTTTATCAAATATGATACGATTTCGCTAAAAAAATCATTGGTAAAATTTACGCGAACAAACGAAAATTATATGTAGGTAGGTACCTACATATTCGCAAGGCTGAGCAAGTTAACGAATTTCTTTAACTCAATAAGTTAAGTTAGTTTACAAATAAATATTATGTTAATTTAAGTTCAAATTGACTTATATATTTCATTATTAACTTTATAAGTTAAAATTTGTAATTAACAATAAAAAATAAAAAATCATAAAAAGTAATTAGAATTAGAAATTTTTCTTAGGCATAAATTTTGAAACTAAAACAAGTATTTATACGCAGGTACTTACATAGTACATATCCCATATTATGATAAATGGACTGACATTCCATCATCTTGTCAATTGTTTTTACGATGTATCCAGACCAATCATATTTTCCTCGTTTTCATATTCCCGGTGCATTTTATATAATTAAAAATACATTTATGCATAAATTATTCTGATACAATTATTTAAAATTTTGACGTACTTTGTTTGTACACGTAGAATATATGGTAACCATATTATTTCTATAAGTGGTAGTAAGATCGTCTGACTTGTTTTTACGTTGTTCCTATGTAAATAAAAATAATAAATCATTAAAGTAATTTGTAGGTGTTTAACTAATAATAAATTTATCGATCATTGAATTCAAGACTGTAGCAAAAAAAAAAAAAAAACAAATGTTTTCAGTACAGTATAACGAGTATAAAACATAAAAAGTAGGCACATTTGTCATTCAAAGTTAAAGAAGTACACCTTCATGCTCTTATAGAACCTATATCTTCTATGTTTTAAAATTGTATATTTGTGTTTTTACTATATTATAATATACATTTTTGACTTGTACAATAAATACAATTAGATAATAGATAGGTACCTATCCACTTATAAATTATATTGTTTTTCATATAATTTCATTAATTAATTACCTATATTTTTAGTTAACAATACTATATAATAATAGTATATTATACATACCTATAGGTATCTGTTTAATAATTTAAAAATTATGAACATTCGAATTTTCGTATAATATCAGATATTTGAAAATCGTTCAATATATCAAACACAAATAAATCGGCCATAATTAATTTAGTATACGATAAAATATTTACTTGCACGTAAGAACTAGCTAACTATCTATATAGGTAGGTACTATACGAGACGTAAATATATAAAATGTAAATATATAAATTAATACATTCAATCTAATAATTAGGCTGAAAAACTAAAAGGTAAAAGAACTATATTATATAGTTATATATACTTTCCAAGTTTGTGTATAATTATTAATTATATATCAAATCTAATAATAAGGTTGATACAACTATACCTACCTATTTTTCTGGGACCATTTACCGATAAAAATTGTATAACAGTATTATGTAATTAAAATGAACACAACTACATCAACTATGTACATTTAGGACGTCTAACCATGTTATGAGATAGTCTGTATAGCTACCATGGTTTATGGTTGAATTAACCATTTAAATATGTTTATTGTAACCATTTTTTTTCTGTGATATCATATGTATAGGTATAATACAGTTTAGAATTAATTAATTGAAAACTGAAAGTATTAGGGGTTAAATATTAATAAATAAAAATGAAATTTTAAAATAATTTAAATATACTTTTATACTTCAATACATTTAAGTGGTTCGGAGCGTTAAATATTTTATAGCTGCCTATTTAATATTATTCTACTGTATTATCTCATATTTACTTATAAATAATAATGAAAATACGCCACTAATTAGGTTAAACTTATTTTAATAGGTAAATTATTTTTATTATTTTGATTATTTTAATAGGTACCTATATTGAAATTTTAAAAAATAGTATAGACATGATTTTTTTGTACATAAATACTTATTTTGGTTTTCCACATCGCATCGAAACATATAAGTCATTTTTTGCTCAGATATCTATTCAATAGTTTTCATTATACCCGAAAAAATGAATTAAATCATGAAGTTTTTGTTGGCACTGAAAATAATAACAAAATGGTTGTTGAAGTATGTGTATGTAGTTAAAAGTTCATGTTTTTATGTTAATTTTTATTTAACATAATTGATATTATATATGGATACTCACAATTTTTAACCAAAAGTAATGATCGGATAATTTATAAATGAATAAAAATTGTTATTATTATTCAATAAGTTATATTAATGAACAAAACCATAGAATTTCTGAAATATATTCAACGTTTAGATTGTCAACGATCGTTTATGATATTGATAGATATCCAAAGACATAATATTATGTCTTATACCATAGAGTAAAGGTCCGCACTCACTGCCTTGGTGGTGGTATTGGTGGCGGTAGCGGTATCGGTGGCGGTAAGGAATATAATATTTAACATAGGATGATCTTTAACCAACAATATACATTTTTCAATATTGTATTTTTTTGAAAAAGACATCGTAATTGGAAAAATATTTGAAAGAAAAAAAAATAAATTAGGAAAAAAATTCAAAAATACCGGCAGCTATTATAGTGCAGAAGCACAACTAACTATAATAACCGCCAAATTGTAAATGTTTGAAAATAGTAAAAATAAATGTTTATTTTTTCACAGAATACCTATTTTATGACAGTTATCAATGATATTCATTTTATGCACAATCGACCCAAACAATTAATAATACGAATTAAATTAAATTTAATATTATATTAATTTAATATTTAAATAATAAATACTAAATAGGTATATAAAATATAATCCATGGTAATAAATAATAATAGGTAGGTTAAAGTTATTACAATTACAAAATTATAACATGTATATAATTACATTTAAAAATTGCAGAATGTATTAATATGACGTTCTGTATATTCGTATACTCGAATATTACGTTATATACTAATTAATAAAAAAACCTGTAGTAAATATACGTATATCGTATATCATGTACGGCCGCCGCGGCGGTAAAATTGGTCATTTACCGCGGTGTTATTTTACCGCGAGATCCATGCGCAGATTTTAAGAGGCCGCAACACATGCGATTTTTAAGGGGTTCTGTATAGGCAATTTTCAAGAAATCTTATGAAAAATAGAAATCTAACAGTTTAGAAATATTTATGTACATTTAAAAATTGTTTTAAAAATAGCCCCCGTACCCTTATCACTTTTTATTGTTGTGTAATCATGAAATTTCCACCTAAAAGACCAATAAGCGTGACAAAATTGTGGAACTATGGAAAGTCGGATTTACAATCTGTAAACAGATTTGAATGTGTCGGCCTGTCTTCCAGGGATCGATCGAGGCATTTTTCTTTATTATTACAGATTAAAATATAATCAATATTTAAAAATTGTGATTCTTAATGATAAATAACACGACTAAAAAATAAAATAAAAATTAACGCCTCGATCGATCCCTAGAAGATAAACTGATGAATTCAAAACAGATTTAAGAATTGAAATCCGAAATTTCAAAGTCCCACAGTTTTGTCGATTTTTTGTTGGTGTTGCGGCCTCTTAAGAGCACGCTACACCGACGATTTTCAGTGATAAAAACATGTTTACGCAAAACAGTTAAAAGAGGTTCTTTAAAAGATTTTAGAGTTAAAACACCTATTATCAAACCGATAGAAGACAAAATTTTGGAATGAACCTCATTTCAATTTTTAAAATTTTTTATTATAAAACAAGTTATTATAGTTTTAAAAAGTTTTAAACTTTTTTAAACTATAATAAGTTATTTTCTATTCAGTACTTTAAAAATCCCAAATGAGGTTCACTCGGAAATTTTGTCTTCTATCGATTTTATAATAGGTATTTTAACTCTAAAATCACTTTAAGAACCTGTTTTAACTATTTTCCCTAAGCATGTTATTTTGCCATTAGCATTTATTAATCATCCGTCATAATATGCTGCTGTCTATATAATTCGACGTAACCAAAATATCTCCCACCACATCACAAAGTAAATTTGCTCGTGCAGTTGTTATCAGAAACGACGGTCGTCAGTTCTAAGAAAAATTAGATTCGGTGGTGTGCGTTCGTAGTATCATTGATTATAAATACTATATACATATAATCACAAACTAAGATAGTATGGACTGGAAACGACAAGGAAAACGGGTGGTACGGGTGCGATTACATTTTGTTACAGTGAAATAGTAAGTGGGGGAATTTAAGCGATAATCTTTCATGCGATCCTAGCGAACATATGCCATACCACACATACGTAACATGTAGTCTGCGTATGAATATGTTGTCAAAACTATAAACTAGGCGGCGTTTTAATCGCATAGGTTCTCCCACCTTGATATTTACCGTAACAATATGTCTGCATGTATTAATCCGTCGTTTCCAGTCCATACTATCTTGGTTAGTGATATAATCAATGATACTAGGTATATTTACTATTTAGGTACTTTCTACTTATGTTATTGTTTTCCTACATGGAAGGTGAAACCGGCTTGCTTATCTGTTTTTAAAATATTATTGTATTTAATACAAAATGCAGGTTTATATTATTATTTAAGGGCATACAATAATATTGAATATAATATTATTGCCATTTGTTATAGTTGGCCGTCCAATGTCTAGATTATTTAATCCGAGGGGAGACAATAAAATTATAATAGCATATAAAGGTACTCGTATAAATAGCGGCAACGCGCAACCGGTCCGAATTTCAAATAACATCATTGGATATTTAATATGTAGGTACTTACCCGGAAACTACAAATTTAATATTTAAAATATATATACTTTTATATAAATTTAGAAAATTAAATTAAAAATATACATATATACTCATAAACATAACTAAAATTATAACGAAAATTTAATGGAAATCAAAATAATTAAAAAAACATCTGGATGAATTTATCTAGATGAGTAAAATGTTTATCTAAAATAATTATTTAGATAACTTTTAAATTTTTATCTAGTTGAGATAAAAGATAAATGAACATTTATCTAGATAACTTATCCAGATAAATGTATCGAGACAAGTCTCAACACTGAATATATATATCAAAAATACGCAATCGTCGTTCTGTTGTCGATATCCATATTTTAATTTTGCCGCCCTAAAGCGATACATAACTTGCTTGTACCCTAGCGACGGGCCTGAATACATTATGTACAAATTTAAAACGTTTAATATCAGTGTTTATAACATAGGGTAATCATGTTTATTTTCTCGACTGATATAATATAAATTGTTTATATTATATTTAATTACCCAATTGATTATTTTTTCATTCAATTTTCGCCATGCATAATGCATAATATTATACATTAAAGATAATACAAATATATTATATAAAAATAAAGAAAGAAGTGTATTGTTAACGGCCGATTATTTACTCATAAGTTCGACTAGAGATCAACAGTCCACAACTATAATCAATAATCATGATATTATTATTATGTTCATAAGGTCATATGAATTATTAATATTTTATATTAATGTTATATTTTTTACATTCTCAATAAACGCGAGAGAGCCGTGCGTGGCCAACGTGCAGCGAGAAAAATATATACGCATATTGTATTTCTTTTCATTTGGCTGGGAAAAATGCGTTGGACTGACGTGTGCGTTTTGTGGTCACTCATTGTCTCTGTTTTATCGGATAACCAAAAACCGGTAAGTTATCACATATTGGTACTTAATACTTATGTGAAAACCTACGTTTATCTTATACTTTATTCATTTTCGCTAAACATTTGACGCCATATTATGCATTTCAATAGCACACAAGTCATTGAAAAAATGGGTTAAAATAAGGTTAATAACTTAATTATTTTTTTTTAAAAAAAATGGCAATATTGTGTGCATTTGAGTGTATAATAATTTTGTAATTAATTTCATAACTTATCCTATTGGAAAACTTTATATTATCATTAATTTTGTATAATAGTATTAATAACAACTGATGTAAACATAAACAATAATGTTCTATTAAAAATATTAATTATCAAATAACAATTACAGGTATCATCTACAATATAATATGATTTTACAATAATTACGCCATGTTTAGTTTCATTATACTTTTATAATTATTAATATTATATCAAATGATCTGAAATATTAACAATCTTATAGATATACCTATGTGTATACAATATACCTACATCCTATCAAAGTTTTGTGTTGGTACATCATTTTATTTTTAAGTATATATGTATAATACTTAGGTACATATATAGGTAAATACCAAAAATTGTTATTTTAGATTCTGAGCGTAGCGAGGAAGCTTATGGTTTTACAATGATATTTATTTATTTATTATTTTTTTTTTTTTTCTGTAAACACTTTTACTACCAGAAGGAGTGCTCCGATCTTTACACTCATACCCGGTTTCTGGTAGCAAATTGCATCTAGTAGGTACTTTTAAGAGGTCATTTTTCGATTTTCATAATAGTTTTTTAATGCGTAAGCAAAACTACCAAAAAATTACGAAAAATACGATTTTGTAAAATCGAGAATTTTAATTTCGTCGTAATTTCGAAAATAATGACTTTATAATCTTGAAATTTTTACCGAATATTTAATTTAGTAATATATT
>JAIPRL010007061.1:11761-24899 GCA_025469235.1 Pemphigus obesinymphae
TATACTACACCGAAGCTACGCTCAGAATCGTTTTATTGAATGCAATGATTTATCATTGCTTTCAAATTCAATACATTCACCAAAAGTACCCTGCCCAGTAGCGAAGTGCATCCACCAATACTGACACGTGATGAGCGAAGTGCTTCCACAACCTACTGACCGGCTTTTTTTTTATTATTGGAATTTTTTTATTGTAATATTGGTATAATACTAGGTATATTGTATATTTGTGCCTACATTATATAGGTAGTTAGTGTATTTAAAAAATAAATGTATTTATTTTATTGAAGTAAAATTATTTTTTTAAATATAAATATATCTAATAAAAATGGTGTGCATGTAACCCTTTACAATTATAGACACTTTGTTAAAGTTATTTTTTATATGATTAGTAGGTACAGGTTCTTAATCTAATATACCTATTATAAACAAAATAGTGATAAAAATTGCTTACTTATTGATTGATTGATTGATAAAAATAAAATGAAAACAAAAAGAATATTATGAGTATGTAATTTATATGCAATTATTTATAATTAATAATTATCGAATGTATAATGTATTATATATGTAATTATAATACATTCGATGAAACGATAGTCACCTATTAAGTATTAGCTGAACGAAATAACAAGTATATACGGACATATTATATTGGCTGCATCCGAGTTGCATGCGGCAGAAAAAAATTAAAGCAGGAAGTGTCCGAATTGCATGCAGTATTTAAAATCGGTTTAACCATAAGCAATTAAAAAAATAATTAAAAACAGAAAAAATATTTAAAAAAGGAAGGAACAAGTTTTACAAGCTTTACGAGACACTTTTTTTAAACTTTTTTCTCGTGTGTTTTACGTATTATTTTTAGAAATGTGAAAATATTTTGCAGTATTATATAAAACGATCATTTGACGTTGCATTTTCATATAAAAAATTTCGTTTTTAATAAACGCATAGACTTTGTATATATACATTGTACATGATACAAATTATTTTTTTATAGTTGTATAATCACGTCGGCATGGTATACACCGGAGCTTTGTTAATTCCGTCTCCAGTTCAATTTCACTAGATATGTTGGTACATATATATTTACAAACAAAACAAACTACAGAATAATGAGAATTATCGCAAATATATTATTAAAATATTAGTTTGGTAGACTTTTAAGTTTTAATCAATAAATTTACTTACAATTTTAAAGTTGATTATTTCTTATTAGTTTCATAATGAATGATAAAGTAGGTATACATAAAAACCATGGCCTAATAACAATAATATAGTTCATCGATTTTCGATTACCAAAATTCCAACCACATTTATAGTCATTGTAAATCGTAAATTTATTGGACGCTCACTATAAAAATATTTTGTTTAAAAATGTTTTAAAAAAATGTTGTAAATGTGTAAAATATTGTTTGTTATTTTTTAAACATGATTATTTTCAACCTTGAGTAAAATACATATTCTATAAAATTGTCAAGTGTGTAGACTGTAGAACCATTTTTTTCGAAATTATGAGAAAATAACCATTATTTTAACTCTTTTTTTCGTTATTTTTCGATACATAGTTTTTCTTATAACGAGTTCATTGAAAAATTGACAAATTACCTCTTCAAAATATCACATTGATGAAATTTTCTGTCGAAAAATAGGTACACATGAAAAATTTAGTTATGACATCAAGTCTTCTGGTCGAAAAATTGCTTACAGAAAAACACTAAATAATAAAGATCATTGCAAAATAAAGACAATTTCGTTCTGCTAAGAATATAATTTTATTAAAATGTAGTCATTATATTAATTGTTATAATATTATTGTTACTTTTTAAGTCATTAACATTCTATCTCTAGTTATTATTATTTGAAAATTCTATCTACCGAAATGTATTATTGGTATTTAATTCTCAATAATCTATCTTTTTTTTCTTCTAAGAAGATCTTAAAAAAAGATCTAGTAAAAATATTATAAATAGATATGGCATAACAAATACGTTAATAGATACGTGTAATACGAATACATATAATGTCTTTTTGACTTCAATAATTAATATTCAAAACATTAATAAAATCATACTTCATTCATGTTTAGACCAACGAACGGAAATTTATTATAGATTATGAAAAAAATGAATTTATCAAAGACGGCGAAGTATTTCGATATGTTTCTGGGTCGTTGCACTATTTTCGAATTCCACAACCATATTGGAAAGATAGAATTAAAAAAATGAAAGCCGCTGGATTAAATGCTATTACAACGTAAGTTATATACAACGTGAATAATACCAATCTACATAAAATATTCACTATATTACTTACACTATACCAAGGCGAATTCATAAATGGGGGATTGAGAGAATATTTAAAAAATAATTTTTCTTTATAGTTTATATAATAAAATAAAATAAAATTTCAAATTTATTTGTTATTTTTTGAGGTTTATTTTCGAGTTTATGAAATAATATTTTATGCACATACAGTTATGTAGAATGGAGTTTACATGAACCTTTTCCCGGCGTTTATAATTTCGAAGGCATAGCCGACATTGAGTATTTTATAAAATTAATCAAAGACGAAAATATGTATTTACTTTTGAGGCCTGGACCATATATATGTGCCGAACGAGATTTTGTGAGTCAATGTATAATTTTTTTTGCTATAAAGAATATAAGAATGTGTTTAAAAGTTATTTTTTTATTTCTAGGGAGGATTTCCATACTGGTTATTGAACGTGTTGCCCAAAAATAGCTTAAGAACTAAGAATGAAAGTACGACAATATAATTTATAATAAACAGCTATGAGCAAAGTTAAGATTTGTATGCTAATAAAAATAATGAAACATGCATTTTTTTCATAAAATATTAAAAAATATACATTTTATTAATTTAAACATGCCCAGAAAAAAAAATATATATATATATTATTATTTATTAATTGTTATACGTATAATTGTCGTCAATTAATTTAAAATAAATGATAAAAATCACTCTTATTAAATTTATATTTCATATTCGATAATAAAGTTATATGCAACAACTACACATGTTTTTAAATTTTCGAAATTAAATTATTGAAGTATTGATTTATATTGACTGAAATGTATAAAACTTAATAAAAATATATATATCATCTTATAGACCTTATCTTTGATATAGCTTAGTACCAACTCATATTATTACTTTGAAAATTTTTTTTTTTTACAAAAATCGTATTATTTATGCATTTAGCTTAATTATTTTAGTTTTAAATATAATAATTAAGTTCTTAAAAGGATATTCAAAAATATGCAAAATAAAAATTATGGATAGCATTTACATGAGAATAATACAAATTATTATTGATAACAACTGCATTTGGACGTTATAAAAAGAAACATGCTGGTACATGCAAATCCTAGCCTTAATGAAAAGCCTTAAAACGATTTATTATTTAGAAACATTTGAATTTTGAATTTTTTTTTTTAGGTTATAAAAAATACGTTTCAAAATGGTTTAGCGTGCTAATGCCAATAATTCGACCATATTTGTACGGAAATGGGGGAAATATAATTATGGTTCAGGTAAAGGAAAAAAAATATTGTCATTAGAGCAGTATTGTAAATGTAAAGAATACTTTTAAAAAGTTGTCGAGTAAATACTTTAAAGCCAATTTTATTAAAAACATTTTTCGCTGTACTTACAATTTTCATTTTTATCAAAATCTACAATATAAAACTGATTAAATTCAAAGGTATTTTAATAAAAGCATTTAATTTCAAATTCAAATACTTTTGAAAATATTTCATATTATAATTTTTATAAAAGTATTTAAATATCTATTTGAAAGTAGGTACTTATAAATACTTTTATTCGAATACTTTACATGTCTGGTCATTAGTTGTTTACTATAATTCAAAAAGTATTAGATATTTATTTCATTTTAATCTATAAATATTATTAGGTTGAAAACGAGTATGGAAGTTATTATGCCTGTGATTCTGAATACAAATTGTGGATACGTGATTTATTTAAAAGTTACGTAGACGATAAAGCTGTACTATATACAATTGATGGATGTGGTCAGTCATTTTTTGACTGTGGTCCTATTCCAGGAGTATATGCAACAGTGGATTTTGGCATTTCAGTGAATGGTGAGTATAGTATAGGTGTTAATAAATAATAAGTGTATCACGAAATATCATTATTATAATACCTTAAATATTTATCATTTTTAATTAAATATATTTTCTTGATCAATTTTTAATTTAAAAATTCTCTATAGGAGACAATGTATGAAGTGATAACATTATTGATAATAATGATAATATCATATAACAAAAATGACGAGTTTACTCTGGAAATCGAAGACGATAACAGGAATTCCAATAACCTGATTGTTCGTTGAATTTTTTCAGTCGAAATATAATAGACATATATTTATTATTTATAGTTGTATCCACACCCGCCCTAAAAAAACTTTAAAATTTTAGGGGTTTAAGTCCTATAGTAAAACAATGAATACCAAAATGATTGTTACATATTTTGATGATTCTTCACTTTACGTATATAAATAGTATTTTTTATTCTTTTCTGTTCTAGCTTCCAAATGTTTCGACTTAATGAAAAATTTTCAAAAAGGAGGTCCGCCAGTCAACTCAGAGTTTTATCCCGGTTGGTTGAGTCATTGGCAGGAACCACTGTCCACGGTAAATTCTAGTGTCGTTGTGGATCAAATTAAAGCGATGTTGGCATTGAACGCTTCGTTTAGTTTTTATATGTTTCACGGCGGTACTAATTTTGGATTTACATCCGGAGCAAACACAAACGACACCACAGATAGTGTAGGATATTTACCTCAGTTGACCTCATACGATTACGATGCTCCGTTGGACGAAGCTGGAGACCCCACGGAAAAGTATTTCTTGATAAAAAAGGCACTCGAAGAAGCTGTTAGTATATATTATCAGTATGTTAAAAATTATGCAAAATATTCAACAAATTAATTCATTTTTTTTTTTTTAAGAGCTACGTGGTGACAAATGACATTTTGCCAACTCCAGCGCCTAAAGGTGCCTATGGTAAATTCCACTTGCGTCCTTTGGTTAGTATATTTGAAAAAACCACACAACGTATTAAGCCAGTGTTTAGTAACGTTCCGTTACCATTTGAAGCCATGGACATTAATACTGGTTTTGTAATGTACGAAACAACGTTAACAGACAAACAAAGGATCGTACAGAATCCAGTAAATCTAATCTTGAACAGGGTTAGAGATCGAGCAATTATTTATCTGGACCAAGTACATTTATAATAAAATGGAGTACAATTTTGGTACAGTGACGCTAAAATATGTATTATTTGTAGGTACAAGTGGGTACCATGTCTCGGTTGAATGGCAACACAACCATTAGTTTAAACATAAGTAGTTCTGTTCAGAACCTGAGCATTTTGGTGGAAAATCAAGGAAGGATTAATTACGGAGATTTTATCGAAGACAGAAAGGTTAACAATTGAGAAATTATTTTAACATTTGCCGAGGAAATATTATAATGCATTTCGCGATGGAAATCTGATGATATCTTACGTTAGATCAATGAAGCTATAAGCAGGGCTATTGTTATGGGTAGGAAATGGAAGAATTGTTTAGGGCAACCAAAATCGTAGCAACGGCCCTGTAATTAGGTGTAAATTTTAGGATTTTTATAATAACTTGTGTCATATTCTATTTAATTAAATCTTGAAAAACAATTTACTTCAATATTATTGGGCCTGTGGAGTATATAAGTTGAATATTATTAATAAATTTAACAAATTTCCAGGGAATTTTGGACAATGTTTTCCTCGGAAACCAAACGTTGGGGCCGTGGAAGATGATTGCGTATCCGTTAAACGAAACATCTTGGCTTTCGTCAATCAATCCATCTGGAAATGTAAAATTACCGGCGTTTTATAAAACACAGTTTACTTTACCAGAAAACTATACTAAATGTTTGGACACTTATTTGAATACTTCGGGCTGGACTAAGGTGTATTTTAACAATTTACCATAAACCATATATAATGTTTAAATATATTACACCCGCAGAAGTATAATGGAATAATTTTTGTATTTTTTAAAAACAAATATATTATTTTTGTGTTTACAGGGCGTTGCATTTTTAAACGATATAAACCTGGGCCGATATTGGCCACTCGGTGGACCTCAAGTTACGCTTTATGTACCGGCTACTTTTCTGAAACCATCACCGGGTCTAAACACACTTGTGATGTTCGAACTCGAAAGCGCACCTCAAGACTTGACCGTTGAGTTTGTTGACATACCTATTCTCAATGGTCCTATTACAGTGTAGATTTAAAATAGATAGATTATAATTATTTATACAAATGTAACATCTATTTTCTTAATTCATTGATTGAATTTTAATTATCTTAGTCTTATTGTTTATTGTCTTATCTCATTATTTTGTCTTTATGAACAACTTTGTGAATATTAAAAACCCTATTAATTTGATATCTACATCTATAAATAACAATATGCCCATGCATGTACAATGTATATTAATCGTTCTCCGTAAAAGTCTTCTTCTTCTCCTTTGATTTCTCTCCCATCTATTTGTGGTCGGCCACCCTAGTCCTACACTTCCACTTAACTCTATCTCCTGCATCTTCTTCATTTATCAATACTTTCCTCATATCACTCGCCATCACACCCTCCTTTTTCGGTCTTCCTCTCCCCCTATTTACATCAACATATAATTCCTTTACTATTCTTACTGCCTCAGTCTCTTCTCTTCTTAATACATGCCCGAGTCATCTTAATCTATTGTCCCTCATTTTGTCAACTATCGAAACTACTCCTATACTATCTCTTATATACTTATTTCGCATTTTATTCTCTTTAGTTACTCCGTCATCCACCTTAATATTCTCATCTCTGCTACACTCATTCTCTGTTCTATATGCCTATGTACTGACCAAAATTTTGTTCCATATATCATTGCAGGTCTCACAACTACCTTATAAAATTTACCTTTTAACCTAATAAGGATTCTTTTATCACACAAAATACTTGACGTTTCTCTCCACTTCATCCATCCACACTTAATCCTGTGTTTCATATCCTCTTCAAAACCTCATCTTTCTATACAACGGATCTTAAATACATAAACATCTCAACCTCTCCCATTACATCCCCACTCAATTTTATTTCTAGTCTTTCCTTATTCCCTCTGTATTCCCTTTCAAGTAAAATCATACACTATATATTCTGTTTTACTCCTATTAATCCTAAGTCCTTTACTTTATCTGTAAAAGTATACTCGTATATTTTATTAGTAAATGCATTTTGTTACTAAAGTGTATATCATAGTTAAGCATATTATATTGGATTAGGATTGGTTATACGGTTTTTAGAATAAATACATTTGTATTTATTTATTTTTTTTCAAGTAATACGTTTGTACGACATCATATTATATAATAATTATGTAAGTAATGTAAACGTTTTACAAACTATAATAAAACAATTAAATGATAAAGAAAAACCAATGAAAATTCCACAATAATGCATTAAAGCATGATTTAGTCATTATTTCCTAAATTACACACAGAAATGATTTATATCACAAAAATATCATTATTCGGTCATTTTTAAAAAGTTGGTTTAATCTATAAAATGTGTATGAAATATGGTTATTACGAAAGAATAACTCTAGGTATTCTAATGAGTACTTATTGTACATGCGCTAAATTAATTAACGTAAAAATTGTGAGGTAGGTACTATATTGAAATATTTATTATTAGGTTTATGACAACAATACAAAAAACAAATTTAAATCTGTACGACTTTGAGCAGATTTACCTAAATAACACAGGTAGTCCGTGTGAACTTCTAATTTTGACGGGAAGTTCCTACTACGGTAGTCCGTAAAATGTCCGCAAGACGTCCGAAACTTCTCATTTATTTATTGATATTTTCGTTGCAAGTGGCGTTCCCATTATAGTCTTATTTTAGTCGCTTACATGACTATACAAATTAATTGTAAACGTTTTCTGTATAATTTTTAAAAATTTTAGTTGGCAACACTTGTAAAATATGAAACGTCTTAAAAACCAGCATCCATCCGGCAACAAACTTTTAACGATTTTACGTTTTCCGTTTTCATACTTTGTTTTCCATCGTGACTATTTCATAGAAAAACATGTGCACACGAGTTATCGAAAATATTATCTGTAAAATAGGTATATATATTTTTATTTTTTTTCATTTTATATTTAAATTACATTTTCATGATGTCTACTGGACTTCGCTAAGTTTTTTAATATATTAATAAGTCAATTAATACCTATTCAGTTCTTAATGGTATCGATAGACGATCGGCAAACCTTCTGTTTTTACTGTGCATTTTACTGTGCGTCAGTATATCATCCGACGTCTTATACTAACCGCCGTGTCGACCTGATTTGTGTACCCAATTCAAATACACTATGACTTGTCTTTCAATGAAAAAAGGAAATATTTTAAATTAATTTTTAGACTAATAATTATAAAAACATAAAAATGAATCAATATTTTATATATAAAAAAGTCATTTAACACAATTATTAACAATTAACGTTAAGAGCAGGACGCCACACACCCACTTTTAAGGGGGTTTGTATAGGCAATTTTAAGGATATTTTTAAAAAAATAAAAATCTCATGAAAAAGATATTTAAATACATTTCAGAAGTAATTAAAAATAGTCCTATACTAGTAGGTAACATATTTTTATTGTGAAGTATTAATAAATAATTATCTTTGTCGGTGTGAAGACTGGCCAGCCTGTACCTAAATCTAAATAAGTAAAATACACGTACACAAAAATATAACAAAAATAATTTATAGACACGATTGGTAACGAGGTAAAATAATATGGTGAGTAACAATTAAGTAATTAACAATTTTAATGTTGATGGAAAGAGGGTGGGAGGAAGACCGAAAAAGAGGTTGGGGGATGTGATGACGAGTGATAAGGTGGGGATAAGAATGAAGAAGATGCGGGAGATAGTGTTAAATGGAAGTGTAGGACTAGGGTGGCAGACCCCAAATGGTTGGGAGAAAAGGCGAAGGAGAAGACAAAGAATCATATGTTATATAAGTACACACCAGAGTTTCGCTCAGCACCGTTTTATCGAAAGAAATAATTTATCATTACTTTTTAAATCCAATATATATTAATATAAAAGTTAAATTTTGTCAACAGTCCTAACATTCTTAAATGTTTTTTTGGGCTTGTCCTGTATTAAATGTATAAATAAAAAAATATCCTCCACCAGTATCCCTCCAAACGAGTGAAGTGCATTTATTTATGTTTAAGACCACGATTTTTATGCTAAAAAACATCTTGAATTTCCGGATCTGGTATAAAATAATAGACATTTCTATACGTAAAACGAAAATTTTACTACGGATTGATGAATAAACATCTTATTTCCCTTCACCTTCTCTCCCGGCGACTATTTGAGACGTACTTTTTAATTTGCATTGAGATTTTGCGTACAATATCGAGTATAATAATATAATAGATACAACTTTTGATAATCCATTTGTCCATTGTGACCATGACATGTTTTGTGTCACGAATGAATCACAAATTTGCCACGCATAAAATATAATGAAACATTTGCATAATCAACATCGTATAAACAACAAGTTAAACCATATACATTTTATAACAAGTAACAATATTGTAGTTGATAATTTAATAGTATAATTACCTATATAAATGATGATGGCTTATTAGTTATTATCAATTATAGAGTACTAAACTAGTTAATAGTGTATATATATAAATATATTTATATATTCATATCGCTTGTCGTTAGCTACTAATGCCGTACCCATCAAACATTTATTTACTTAAATTGTACCTATTAATAAATATCCTATAAATTACAATTAGTGCATTTTTTGCAATAATTTATGATAGTAATTATTACTAATAGTTATAACGTTATCGTACAGTCGCCAATGATAAACAGTCATTATACGAGTGTATCTATATAATATATATATATATTTATAAAGCTAATATTATTAGCTAAAATATTGGTGTATTATAAAATATGCATACAACTATATACACTATAAACACATATTTTAAAATAGACGTGTAAAATGTCAATATTCTAGGCTTATATACATAAATAAACATAATGATTATAGTAATGCGAACATGCAAATATTAAAACACGAACGTGGGGGGGGAGGCATTAATAAGGCGCGTGACCAATAACAGTGATTTTTTTTGTGAATGTCTAAGATTAAACGGACGCATTACCGAATTCCTACAAAATGTTTCTAAATTATATTTTTTCCATCATTTCATTAATATATTCAATAAATTATGCGTTTAAAATAATATCATTCGGTAGTCGTATAAGAAAGTCCCCGAAAATAAAATTTCAAATTCGTATATATTATTAACTAGATAATATATAGATAACAGGAGTCACCGTGCATATTTTTTTATATTCTATATCGATAACGAAAAAAAAAAATGGTGGTCAGTAGGGGGTGGTGAAGCACTTCGCCCGTTGAATAGAATACCGATGGTGGATAATATATTGAATTTGAAAGCAACGATAAGTCATTCATTTCGATAAACGATTCTGAGCGAAAAATGCAAAAATCATTCTTATACATTTTATGGAGATTGGAAGCGGCGATTGTCTGTCTCTCTATATCACACACGCGGTAACACAGCAATATAAAAACCATTTCTATTTCCAACGTACCGATGGGTCTAGTGATGCGATAAGGATTATAGAAATCGATCTAAATTTGTCGTAATGTCTACTTTAGATCGACTTTACCACATTTTTTATTTTTTCTCCCTAAGTTCGCGCCAAAAATTAAGTTAATATATTCGGACATTTAAAAATTGAGATTTTACATTTTTGTGAAAATCATGGAAAAAAATGTCAAAAATGGGAAAGTCGTTCTAAAGTATATTTCACGACGAATTCAGATCAGTTTACAGAATCCTTATCGCATCACTATATAGGACAATCGGTATGTTAGAAATGGGATTAGTGTCTTTTCAAACACGGTAGTCGTATATATTTATTTATATGCGCCTGTGCGTGCGAGTGAACACACCACCATTATTATGCCGAACGTATTTACACACACTAAAGACCGAATACTACTCACACAAACACACCGCGTAAAACGAACTATTCAAAAAATTGACACACAGCCCCTTAATAAGTGACAGCTTTCAATACCCCTAAAAATTTGTACATAGGTATGGAGTATCGTTAAACCGATATACTCGGAATATTCTGCAAATGTAACTATATTATAATATATATACCTGTGCATAAACGCATACGTTCGAATGATAAAATATTCTATTTCAATCATTTTTTTTTTTTTAAATACTTTATATTAAATACTAGGAATATTTCATAAGCTAAACAAATTATTATTTTTATTAAATTATTATTATTTATTTTCTTTAAATCTTTTATCTTTAATTAATATTAAATTTAATGGATTCTACATAATACGAGTACATGATAAAGTATAACTATATTCTATAATTATTTTTCAATCGCTACTCTGTATATGATATATAATAAATAAATTTAGGTGTTGTTTGCATAAAAAAAACTCGGTTTAGAAGTAAAACATTTTATTTCTAAACTCAAAACGCTTTTCATAAACAATTTAGTTCGATATAATAAAGAACCTTTACATGATTTACTAAATCAAATAACAAACCATTTCAAATTGAAACTCCTGAACAACTTTATTTGTTATTTTTTCATTCATAAAAATTGTTCGTTATAAAAGTTAAAGTTGTAGTTTTGTTTTACGCTTTAGAAAACTTTTGAAAAAAATTTAAAGTTACTCCTTTAAGGGATCAACTATAAAACAAATTTTCTATCGAAAAAGTATGTAAAAAAAATAACGGGTCCAGTTGAGGATGGAGTTACTTTGCTTATCAGACAGAATAATCTTGGCGGATGTATTACATTTGAAAGCAATGATAAATCATTGCATCCCGAAAAAATGATTCTGAGCGGAGCTTCGGTGTTATATATTTTATATGTTAAAAATTTCAAACATTATAAGTATGTATTCGTCGTAAGAGCAAACCTAGAAATACATCTGATTGATTATGTGATCTATCGTGCTGTTTTCATAGCAACGCTTCCTTCCAATTACCAATTAATAATAATACTTTTAAACAATGAAATACATTAAACTACGTACAATGAAAATCGGCATGTTCAATCAGTGGTGGAACTAGGAATTTTGATACCCTGGGAAAAATGTTAAAACTTCGCTTTATCGTATAAATTTTCCCTCAGAAATCGATAAATTCACTTTACAAACCATAAATAAATAAATAAATAAAAAAGTTATTGTCAAAAATACCAGGGTACTGATACAATATTTCGTTGGGTGTATTATAAAAATAAAAATAAGTCGATCTTTAAATATTTTAGGCCCTCCAAAATATTTACGCCCCTCCCCAAGAATCTGTCACCCGAGGATCAAACCCTGTCTACCTCCACCCTATATCACCTCTTTGTTCAATGTATAATATATACATTTATATATTGATACAATAAAAAACGTGCATATTTTTCAGAATAAAAAATTTAATATAGTCAGGAATATGAGGTGGGGAAAATCCGTCCAATATTATTTATACTACAGGACAATAGGAAAAAGAATAGGATTTTTTTTCTTAACTTGATAAATATGTTTTATACAAATATGAATTAAAATTAATTTATAATACGAATCGCATTGAATATTTTATCATTCCAACTATTATTTATTATTATACTTTTGGTATCAATTTTTTCCTTACCAGTTAGTGCTATGAATCTTAAATAATTTATTTTTATTTAAGTTAATTGATACAAATTTTTATCAAAGTTAATACTATGTACATTTTTAATGCTCAAAATAAATACATGTATATCTATGGTAAGCATTATGAGTGTTTGTTGTAGTGGCGTAGTAAGAAAAATTTTCGGGGGGGGGGGGGGTTGTATACATAAAAGTTGAATCTCAGAGTCTAAGTATCGTTAGAAAAAAACTTACATATTTTTAATAATCATAATAAGGTGAGAATTTGATCTATTTTTAACGTCATTT
>JAIPRL010007062.1:0-24896 GCA_025469235.1 Pemphigus obesinymphae
TAGTTGATCTTATTAACTCATATTGGTATCGTATATAGGTAATAAATAATCTTCATTATCCGTGAATAGCTAAAGCATAAAAGGGTGGCGATATCAATGCGACACCGATAAACTTCGTTTCGGTCTACATCTACAACTTCTTCGATTATTCGTTTAACAGGAAAAGTGTTAAATTATTTTGAAAGAGGAATGCTTAAACTACCTATGCTATCTTGAAAATATGTAACCAAACAATGGTGTAAAAAAAATGTTGGATTTTTCTACTCGTTCGTGTTCTATAATAATCTAAAATGTTTTTTTAAAATGTCCCCTGGTTAAGAAACTTTGGATAGGGGGTGTGTGGGACGAAGTCCTCCGCGGCTTACTTTTTCTCTAATATGTCCCGGAACGCTGATTTTTTTAACTAGGCTCAGAGTCCGTCCTTATTTTTTTTTTCCAATTCAACCACTGTATATAGGCATCTTGTGTTTTTGAAAAACGGCCTTATGCTTGTGTGAGTCGTAAATGATTATTAGTGTTGGTAATTTGTATCAAGACAATTCCACTCGCCCCCATACCAGCGCTCAATAATATATTGTCGTATAATACCACTGCAAATAAGGCCCTCTACACACGGAGCTACTCAAAATAAACTAAACTGGTTCGTGATTTAAATCATTTATCGATTGGTAACGCATTACTAACGGATTGGTGATTGGGATCCGCACACGAGCCTACTAACTGTAAAGTGATTGAGATCACTAGTTTATTATGTTTAATTATGGAAGTAGGATCTGCAACATAGGCGTAAATGGGGAGAGACTTAGGGGACTTAGCCCCGTCCCAACTCCGGTAGCCTCCCAATTTTTTTGACATTTTTTTATGGCAATATAACGTTTTTAAAATTATAATATTAATTGTTGTCAGGACGACATATTTATGTTCTTTGATTTGTGATCATATCAACATTTCAGGAGATATGTTTATATTATTATGTTTTATGCACAGATTTATATAATATTATTATATATATATCTGTGGTTTTATGCATGACAATCTAATCTAATTCGTCATGGTTTTATGTTCTTTTTTTATTTTTCAAGCACTAAATATAGTGAAAACCAAATTGTACCACATTATTTAATTTAAATACATTTTTATATAAAAATAATAATTATAAGTACTACCTATTATGTATTATTCGAATAAAAGTAATTGCATTTTATGTGTATGTAAGTGTACCTCCTGCCTACCTATTTTAATAATTTAATTGAAACAAATAAAATAAAATATTAATTGATTTAAATTTGTATGTGTACATGAATGAGATTTTATGTAAATAAATATGTAAACAAATTGATGGTTAATTTATAATTAATTTAAATATAATTTGGAGGAAAGGATGTGGGGTGGGGGATGGCTCTTTTAATCGTACAAATTATCAGCCCCCCACCCCCAAAAAAAAATTTTCCATGGATTTCCGCTTATGACCTGCATCAGCATTTTTCAACACCATAGATGATTCCAGTGATGAATAAATGATGATTGCATATTACTATTACCATAACAAAATAAATAGAAGACGAAGACAATTTTGGTTTCATCCATATATCGAAAGAAATATTCACTGCCGACTATTCGTGGCCGCGAGAGAATTGAACCTTTCATATGCTAAATTTTTATGCTTTTATCGCATGTCCAAAGAAAGTTACCTATAATTAGTACAACTAATTTCTCCTGCCATTGACAAAAAAGATACAAATATGAGAGAGTGTGTCAATGCTGAGGAACGGATATTAATAACTCTTAGGTAAGAAATTTCTATTCACATTTACTCAATGAAAAAAATCAACTTTATTTAAATTATACATTATCAAATATAATTTTTCTTATTATTAAACACTTTTTAATAATAATTTAAAAATAAAATAAATATAAAAATTATAGAAAACTCAGGCATGTTATTGATGAAATAATTGTGTATTTAAATATTTAAGTATTTAATTTTTAAATATTTATGTATTCTTCTTGGTTCACTTAATTTAAAGCTTCATTAACTACTATTGATACAAATGTTCTGTGCTTTAACTGTTTGTCGTTCCTAGTTTATTTAATGGCGAAGTATTATTCACATTTGCATCCTGAGGTATACAAAGCACAGAGTGTGTTGAAGCCGTCGATGATGAGGATGAAAATATATTTGAAGGTGTGAACTCCAAACTGTGTGTGCGATAAAATATCAGCAATAGTCTGCAGAGCTTTGTGCTTGAAAAGTCTTACTTCTTCATCTGACATTTTGAGAAAATCTGGTAGTATTCGAGATATGTTTTATCAACTTAGTTCTTAAAGCCATGTAAAAAAAAATATATAATACTTCTCATCAAAACATAAAATTAAAGAAAAAAAAAAAAATGGTCAACTTTTTTCCCATTTTGCCGTCTAAACTTAAATAAGTCAACTGAACTTAGGTGGTTCGAGTTAGTCAAAAAAATGTCGTTTTTAGACCTTTCGCTGTGACAAAATTGCGCAACTTTGACTGATACGATTTTAATTCTGTAAAAAGCATAATATTTTTTGATATATTTTCTAGGTTTTAATCGAGGTGTTTTTCGAAAAATGAATTTTCAATTTCGGTATGATTTAACAAAATTTCCATATTTTAATATCTAAATTGTATATCTAAAGCGGAAATTCATATTTCGAAAAATGCCTCGATTAAAACCTAGAAAATATGTTAAAGAATATTATGCTTTTTAAAAAATTAAAATTGGATGAGCCGAGGTCTCACAATTTTGTCACAGCGAAAACAATCTTCTGTTCAAAAAGTAATTTAGTATACGCTTTTATTTCCACACTTTCAATTCATATTTGACCTAGTCGGATACAGATACAGGCCCAAGGAGTGTATTTATTAATTTATGATTAGTTTTATTAACTTCAATGATCTCTCTAACTGCATTAAATTCTGAATTTAAAATTTTATCATGTACGATAAATTGCCTGTATAATACTCCTTAGAAAATGACCGACTCGAACCTTAATTTTACCAACTGCTTTCCGAGGTGTATATGTATTTGTGTGGTTCTCGGTGAAACCCCCCTCGGGACGACCCTGCTTCCTAGAATAGTCAGAAAGAGTAAAGTTGTATAAAATGGGATGTTTCTCTATTTCTTCTACTAACTTAGTTGTTTGTTCGTTCGTCTTTTTCAAATTTTTTTCAATTAGAAAATTAGAAAAAAAAAAAAATTTTTAAAATTCACACAATCGACGTGAGTACGTGACGCAACTTAACAGTGACTCGGCTGAATCACTTGGAACTGATCACTAACGCCAGGGGCATCATTTGGAGGGGGCAGGGTGTGCGGCGGAACCATTTATACTAACTTGGAAGTGGTCTGCCATTGTGCTCCAATGCGTTAGACCTCTCTTTTTTTTTCTTATCTTATTTACGGTATTTTAAAGAAGTATTTTCGTAATATATAGTTCGAAAAAAATGTTAATGGCCCTTTTTTTGTTGTTGCTTATTTACGTTTTTAAAGAAGTATTTTCGTAGTACTGGATTGTGGATTTCACCGCCTGTTTCAAATGATTTCTATTTGAAAACAAATGTCTTTAAAATATTTTTTAAAATGGCCCGGTGAAATGTTAAAATTGGCCTGTCTAAAAAATCCCACCCCCCGAAAAAAAACTGAAATTAAGCCACTGATTAACGCGTTAGTAACTAATTAGTAACCTGCAGTAGCGCCGTCTGTTGTGTTCCATTGAATGGCATATGTTGTGACCACGATTTAAGATAATATTATATTAAATCGTGGTTGTGACTCAACGCGGACTGTTGGTTAGTGATTTGCGTCAGTAATTAGTTTCTAATAAATAGCTCCGTGTGTAGACGGCCTAAGTGTAAACGCGATAACAAAACGTTTATTTTGACCGTAGGTATATATTTATATTATACTCGTATATATTTGACGAATATTTTTCGATTTTATCAATAGTTTTTTAATACATAAGGAAAATCTACCAAAAAAATGTCGAAAAAGGACAAAAATACGATTTCGTCAAATCGAGATTTTTCATTTCTTCGTAATTTCGAATACAATAACTTTAAAATTCTGAAATTTATATCGAATATTTAATTTAGTAATTTATATTTACGTTGATTAAATGATTTTGCGATTTTCGGCTATTTATAGACATTTTAGATTTTGGGGTTGCTAAGTTCTAAAAATGGTAATTTTGAATTTTAAGGCCTGAACATTTTATTCAACATTAAATATACGTTACTCTGATTAAATTTAAAAAATCTCGAAAATCAGTTGTCACGATTTTTTTTATAATCATTTAAAAATTTCAAGACATATAGTGAAATAAATTTTCTTCGCATTGAATAGTTTTTTCATTATAAATATAGAACTTACCGTAGGATGGTGGTAGCCTGCACGGGGCCTTCCCGGCTCCCTGCATGCGTTCGTAATCAATCTGTAGACGAGCATAAGTAATACCACCACCAGACGCTGATGCCCAGCTTTCCAAATCAATATCATCATCATCAGCAATCGGTAGCGATGCCAACCGAAAACGGTCCTTTTAAGGACCACTTGACGCTTAATGTTGGTGAAGATCTTAGGATATGCCATTTCAACATTGAAGGAATCCCTAAAGCGAAACGTGAAGTGCTAACCAAAATCATGTACAAGGAGAGAGTAGATGAAATTGCCTTGCAAAAAACACACACAAAGGATGACCACGGCCTACGAAAAAGAGGATACATTGCAGGTTACGTATTAATCGGAGCTATACATCACAGACAATATGGCATAGCTACATATTATGTTAAAGAAAACATTGACGACACATAATATGTGATCCACAGAGAATACTCCGCTAAAATAAGGTCTACTTTCGATTATTTAATACATAATTATAATACAAGGTATACGCCGGAGATTTAAATAAATAAATAAATAAACAAATAAATTTAGATTTAAACATCTCTTAAAAAAATGTAAAGATCGAAAAAATGCTACGTAAAACACTAGATAATGTTGTTATCTATAATTTATTTTTCGTTTCATATTTCTAAGATGCTTGTATGTTATTAAAAATGATAAATGCTAACACGAGTTTTTCATTGAAAATTGTTTGCGTTTCGTAAGCACGGTTTTAAGGGGTTCTGTGTGGGCAATTCTAAAGACATTTTAGAAAAATAAAATATCCAACAATTTAAAAATAGCTTTGGGTCAATACAATTCTTTATAGTTGTATAATCACTTTGGCAGGCCGCAGGATATACACCGGAGCTTTGTTAATTCCGTTTCCAGTTATCAATTTCACTAGATATGTACATAATATTATATTCTAATATAATACACGAAGTATAAAACTATAAAAAGAATAAAATAAAATGTTATGCTGTTAGAGTAAAGTTAGCAGCACAAAACTTAAAAAGCTCTAGCGGGGAAAATAATGTTCAACAAATTTCGGGAGTACTCTAACAATGCTCAACAAATTGAACTCTATATGTTTTATCAAGAAAAACCCCTCTGACAAAGTTTTGTGCTGTTAGTGTAAAGTTAGCAGCATATAATTGAAAAGCTCTAAAGGAGAAAATAATGTCCAACAAATTGAGGAGTTTTATAAGTTTAATAAAAAAAAAAATACTCTGAAAAAATGTTGTGCTGTTAGTGTTAAGTTAGCAGCACAAAACTTTAAAAAGCTTGAGCGGGGAAAATATTGTCCAACAAATTTCAGGAGTATTTCAATAATTTCCAACAAATTTGTCGGATACATTTGATAGGTGTCTCAGTGTCTGCTATAGTTGTGCTCCTAACTTTATGAGGGTAAACATTTAACAAGTATGCTGTTACTGCACCCGACTGAATATTTATTCCGAACCGAATTAACTTATCAATAATAATATTTAAAATTTACATATTATGATAATTATATCTGATAATCGTCATTCGTTTTTCGATAGTTGACTGTGTAAAATTAAAAACTATCTACTGCTCCTATATTATTTTTTTTTAGTAGAAAGTAATAATTATGTTCATCTTCAGATGATGAATGGGATTCATTTCTATTAGAAAGACCCATTCAAAAATCCCCTAAAAAATATTAGGTGCATAAACTACGGCATAATTATATAGTGTATTTACTATATTTCAAAAATATATGAATATATTTATTTTATTTTGTAATGGTATACATATTGCAATACTATATAAATATAATACCTATTTACTTATAATAATTTATATTAATTAAAAACGAAATTAAAACTGACTAATTACTTTTAAATTTTAATTTAAATAAATATATGTACAATATACATTATAATTTATTCATATAATAGGTTATTTATAGTTAAAATGTAAAAAAAAAAAATAATTTTAGCTGTGTTTTAATTACCTATCTATAGCTGCAATTCCCAAATTTAAAGAAATACACACATATTAAGTTTTTTTATTCCCATTATGATATTTGAATGTTTTAGGTTCCAAATTTGGTTTTCCGCAAAAACAGCACTAATTAGTCCTTTTTCGAAATTTTTAGAAGTCTTTAAAAAACTACACGTGACCACGTGATACACTAACACCGTGAATTCATAGTCAAAAATACTTATATAGAACTTTTATAGGTATTACCTATACTAATAAGTAATATATTATTATTATTATTATATTATTGTTATTTTTATATTTATATTATATTATAAATTATACGAGCCGTAGAATCATGTCGGCTCATACGGCCGAAAAAATATCAAACATGTTTGAACTTATTTGAACGACCGAAATTCGAGTCGAACCGAAATGCGGTCGGCCGGCTGCGTATCGGTGCAAGACGTATATGCACTCGCATATTCGACCAGCAGTTTGTTTTTTTTCGGTTCGGTTTTAGCACAGAACACTGCTTGTTCTACCTATAGTGTATGCGTGGCTTTAAACGACCGTTAGATCCGCCACTGGTCTGTTAGATAAAAATATTGAAAAAAATTCACGCTCGAGCCCTGTAAATATTCTCATATTTCATATACATTTTGACACTGCAGCAGTGGCGTAGAAATTATTTTTCACTTGAGGGGGGGATAAACATTTAACGCTTATATATATTATATATACATATTTTTAGTATATAATACATAAAATCTTTTACTATAATATATTTAAATATATAAGTACCTATAAATAACGATATAAATATCGTTATTTTACATTCAACTAATTAGTCAGTTAAAACGTCATGATTTATTCGTATAATATTAACAATTATTGTTCTTGTATTTGTTCGTTCGTACAACGTCCAGTACCTATAATACAATATCATGTTTTATTCGTACTCGTGCAGTTTTGGACGTCGAAAGATGAAATCATCGATCTCTGTCATCTTGGATGACTCAAAGATCGTCCATCGTCTTGGATTAATTGAAGATCCGTCTCTTGTCTCGAAGAAACCGTCGTATTTATTAAATTAATAATATGATTGTCAAGTTTGATAGGGTTGTTATAATATTGTAGTACTTATAAATAAATGTAGTCATACTTGGTATTGGTTTCCAAATATGTGGGGTCATCACACACTATGTGGATGTTAAAAATTGGAAGGGATTACAAAATTCGGAGAGGATGTCAAAATAGATGGGGATTTCAAAATTGGAGAGGATGTCAAAATCGGAGGGGATGTCAATATCGAAGGGGATGTTAATATCGGTAGGGTGTCAATATCGGTGTGGAAGTCAAAACCGACAGCGTTTTCATAGTTGGGGGGGGGGGGTATGTTATCTTCAATCGTTATAGTATGGGTTGTTAAAGTCAGTAGGTAATGGAGATATCGTAATCGGATTTTGGTCAATGTGTCATCAAAAATGTGTCTTCAAAAAAACACATTTCACGAAGTATTATTATCGCAATGAATATTACCTAATATAAATGGTATTTATCCCTGTGGAGGGGGCTAAGAATACCTCCACGGTTTCCTCATGCCTGTCGTAGAAGTCGACCAATTGAGGTTGCGTCAGGTCGACAGCCGGCATAAAACTTGTCAAAAATTTATGAGTAGTCTTAAAATGGATATAGGCGAATTTTCCCATCTCGGATGTACGAGTAAATTTTATAAGACAGTTTTGAGACCTGCAATGATGTATGGAATAGAATGTTGGGCAGTAGATAGAAAGATAGAACTGAGAATGAGTGTCGCTAAGATGAGAATGTTAATTTGGATGAGTGGAGTTACTAGAGAGGATAAAATAAGGAATGAGTATATCAGAGGTAGTATAGGGGTAGCTTCGATAGTAGACAAATTGAGAGAGAATAGATATTAATATGGATTGGGCATGTATTAAGGAGGGAAGAGACTGATACAGTAAGATTAGTATGTTAAATGCATGTTGTTGGTAAGAGGGTTAGAGGAAGACCGAAAAAGAGATGGGGGGGGGATGTGATGGTGAGTGATATGAGTAAGGTGGGAGTAATTGAAGAAGATGCGGGAGATAGAGTTAATTGGAAGTGTAGGATCAGGGTGGCCGACCCCAAATAGTTGGGAGAGAAGACGAAGGAGAAGAAGAAGAAGTACTTATACCTATAATAAAAATATAAAATGTCTAAGAAAGTGTGAAACCAGTTCAACATAAAAATATAGGTAATGCAAAAAGTATATAGTAGGTACTTCAAATTTTTTTTCTTAAAAGTTTATATGTGATATATATATTATATTATGTAATATGTATATTATTTATTTAAAATGTGTAAACGTGTGTATTATAAATATATATATGTTGTGGTAACATATTTACAAAGTTAATAATTAATAAAAAGAAAATAGGTACATACTAAAAACAAAAATCTATGTGTAGGTACCTACTTCATGACTGACATCTGTAAAATGTATAACTAATCTTGATGGTATACCTACCTAGTATCTTTGGAACAACATATAATATCATTAATGAAATATAAATTATATTAATACTTTAATGTGGAATAAATTATTTAATAAAATAGTCTTTTTTGTTTGATAAAGTATTATACTTGTACAATATTTTTCATATTTATCAATATGTGTATTTTTTTAAACAGAATAAAATAAAGTACCTACCTGCTTTTTCATATTTTTGCCGGAAGTAAACAAAGTTCATGACCGACTCGGATGTGGCAATTAAAAACTCGTATAGGTATATTTATTTCTAGATGTTGATAAAATGCACGATGATTTTTCCATCCTTTTATAGGATACCTAATTATTATTATATTGTCCTATAAGATTGAATGATTTATAGAATTATTTTGAGATGCATAAAAAAACATACATAGGTACACTTTTTGGTTCTTACCAGCTAGTATTATATCTATTATTATACAGAGTGCTATAAGTAAGTGGAAAATATGAATACAGAATGAATATCAAAAAATTATAATTTAAATATATATAGGTATAGATACATAGGAGATGATAATAATTCATAAATTACAAAAATGTAACCTTTGATTATTACCTATTTATTAGTATATGTTACAAATTAATTATGCGCGTTTACATTGATGATGATTGTTTATTTTATCTGAGGGAGCAAAAGTATAACTTTTTTATACCTGGGGAACTATTGCCCCCTCTGCCACTGCTCTGCGGTTACAAAGAGAGAAGTTGTATTTAGAGCACAGAATATGAATAATATTGTGGTTAGAGCATAGAATTGGTACGCTGGTTAAAACGTGAACGTGTTTTTTTTTTTATCAAATATTGTGATAACACAACAATAAAAAAAAAATGGTACTGACACGTGACTTTTTAAATATTATTCAATTTTTGGATCTTCATTTTCATAAAAATTGTCTGTACAGAATCCCTTAAAAAGCTGGTGCATTTTGTGTCCTCTTAAGCTGCGCCGTTTCCACGACTCGTGTGGTTGACTAGGTATAGGTATATACAAATATTGATTAATCGTAGTGTAAGTGCACGAATAGCCGAATATACAGGTTAAATATACCGTTCCCACGACTTGTGTATATTGACGATTAATCATTATTATACCCTGTGTTTTTACCTACAATATACAAATATGAAAATTTGGTTGTGTGGTAGAATTTTTGTTTAGCTTTTAGGTCATCTAAAATAGTACAATAATAATAATTATTACCAATAATAATACACCGTTTCCGATCACCTGAGGACGCCACACATCAGATTTTTAAGGGGTTTTTGTACAGGACATTTTTGTTAAATTTTAAGAAAAAAGATTTGTGTCAGTACTATTTTTAATTGTCGTGTAATCACGATATTTGTTAAAAAAAAACCTGTTTACGCATTTTTAATTTTTATCAACTTGAGAGTATTGTAGAGAGAAGAAATAAAAAATAAATTATGAAGAACAAAATTATCTAACGTCTGATAGAGCCGATTTACAATATAGGTACCTATGCATTTTTACACGTTTTATAAGTTGTTGAAAAAAATTTAAAAATCGATATTTTGACGGCTCATAAAACGTGTAAAAATGCATATCTGAAAACTGAGTTCCATCAGTCGCTAAATAATGTTGTTAGCTATAATTTGGTTTTTGTTTCGTATTTCTAACATGTTTGTAAGTTCATAAAAGAGAAAAATGCTAATGCAAGTTTTTCATTGAAAAATTGTCGTTGTGGCGTTCTCTTAAATAATAAGTTCAGGTCATTCATTTTAATTAAAATAACTAATTATTATTAATGATTTTAATAAAAAACCTATAACAGTAAAGTCGCTTCCAGACCAAAAACCATAAATGTTAACGAAAGTTGAAATTCCATTTTTCTTACTCTCGGTGGGACACCAATATTGATAATAAATTTGAAAACTTATATACATATTTGTTAATATTTTTGTATTGATTGTTGAAAAATATTGCTTTTGTTTTGACACGGCTTAACATTGAAGTATTGTTATTTAATTTATTTTGTTATCGTTTTTAAATTTTTTGATTCAAAACATTGAATTAAAAATAATTTGACTATATTATAATTCATGTTCATTGAAAATGTGAATTGTATTTACAAAAAGTTGACTTAAACATAAAATAAAGTACTTACTTAATATTTCATTTATGCATTTTAAACTTGGTTCATTTTAACTCCTTCATTCTAAAGTTATATAGAAGAGAAAACAAAAATACAATAATTTATAGCTCACAAAAATCTATAATTACATAGGTAGTGATGATAAAAATAAGCATATAGTTATAAATTATTATCAAGTATATGGACAATTATTATTTATGATTTGGAAAAATATTGTAACAGAACAACTTAATGGCAAAACAAAAAAAAAAAACAACATGCGAATAATGTATAATTTTAACATTAACTTGTGGTATCATTAGATTTACTAGTTTAACAAATATTTAAAAAATACTTATGTCAAATAAAATATACAATAATACACATACATATATGCATATATATATTAATAATTAATTTTTGGAATTAATTAAATTGGAAATGCCACAAGAGTGAATTACCTATCTATAGGTACCTTAAAGAATAACATTTAAATCTTTTTAATAGCTAAGGAACTAGAAATCATTATTAAATAAACATACAAAGATAGAAAACAGAACATATTTATTAATTATTAATAAGTATTCTTTGTTTATCTATAAACTACTATTATAAAAGTCTCAAATTTTAAATAAAAACTATAAATAAGTTGAACAAAAGATACCTATCAACACATATACATGTATGTTATAAATGAATGAAAATATCACAATCAATTATGATCCACAAATATACATATGCAAAATTGTTTATAATTTTATATATCAAGATTATAATATTATAAGCATAGCGATAACATATACTGCCTTTTAGTTTTTGTCAATACTTTCTTATGAATTAATACAAAATGCAATTAACACAAAAATATATATTACATTCAAATCAATTATAAACCCATTACTTTATGTTTTAGACAATGATTGACTCTAATTATTATCCATTAAAAATTATATATATTGGTATTATGTGTAAAATGTCACCATTTTATTTAAAGTTTATTTCAAGAATAAAATTGCTCGATAATAATTGAGAAACAAAATAATATAATCCACAAAGTACCTTATGTTCTTCATTAATTTATTTTTATGATAATAAAAATTACCAATTTTAAAATTGATTACAAAAAATAATGCATTTCTTATTTCAAACAATTATTGATGTGTGTATTAATGTATACAATATAGTAGGTATATATATATATATATATAATATATATTATAGTATATACAAACCAATTGTGTGTATTTAAAATTAAAATATGTACAGAATACATAAAAATAATTTTCAAATATTAAATTTGTGTTGGAATGATTTTAAAATATATTACAAAAAATTGATTTAAATTGAATTACAATAATTACACATGTCCCTACAATACTATATGTATATTATATAAATAACAAAGCAAGATATACATATGTATATATGTATTTTTAAGTGTACATTGTTCTTAAAATTATATTTTATCTCACTACCCACTAAAAATGTTATATTCAATGTGTTTCCTTATAATTTTAAGATATTATTAATTTTAACTATGATTATATTCAAAAACAAAAAAATTAGCCTGAATAATACATAAAACACACAATTAAATACAGTTTATAATACACATAAAAATAAAATAAATACATAATAAAACATTTAAATAAATAATAGTTTTGTACGATTTACGTTTGCATTAATTCTATAAATATTATCTTAAACTTATAAATTTATTGGAACATAATTTCTTTTACTTAAATTATACATTACGTACAGGGTATATGAGACATACATTATTGTGAAATCAAATTAAAATAAATAAATAAATACATTTCAAAAAATTTAAAGTAAAATGAAAATGAAGAATTTTAATAATTTGTTGGATTATTTTCTATTTAAAAAAAAAATTACAAATTCTAATTTATTCCATTTTACTTTGTATAAATGATAAGAAAATGCCTATTACTTAATTAAAAAAACAATATTAAATGTATAATATATACATGTATATCAATACCAAAGATACCTTTTGTTTCCAAAATAATTCACAAAAGAATATATTTATCTTACAAATAATAACGGCTCACGTGTATATGAAAATTTGTATTCATAATAAATAATAACTATTAACTTAAATAGTACAAATCTTAACTATTGGTGTATTTTAACATGAGCATCATAATTATATTTGCGCATAAATATTTTTCCACAAATGTCACAGCTGTATGATGCTTTTTTAACATAATTATGCACCAACATGTGTAGGTCTAGGTTGCTTTTACTCAAAAATGATTTGCTGCACAGTGAACATGTAAATGGTTTATCTCCTGTATAAGACACATTCATTTCATGTGTTCTTTTATGTACAACAAGATAAGAATTTAATTTAAATGTTCGACCACAAACATCACATGAATGTAATGTTCCATTTTCATGTCCTGATACATGTTCCTTTAACTTTGACTTGTTTGAAAATTTTTTTGTGCAAATATGACAAGTATAAGATATACGACGTCCAGCGTTTTGTTTTTTATGAGCTGCTATGTGGCTCACAATTTGGGTTCTTAATTTATATTCTTTACCACACAATGCACATTCAAACCGAGATTCAGTACCACAGTGAATGGCTATATGCTTTTCTAACCGAGTGGCCTGTTCAAATGATTTATTACATATGGCACAACGATGTATTTTATGTTCAGTGTGCATACGCATGTGTTGTTTTAATTGTAGAGGTGTTTTAACTTTGTGAAGGCAAAGCTGACAAACAATCCATTCTGATTGACCATTTGATTTTGGAGTATCTTCAATACAATCAGGAATGCTAATTTTGTTGCATTGATTGTTGGATGTTTCACAGCACGAAGAAGAACTAGAACTTGAACAAGAACTACTTGATTCACCATCAGAATCTGATGACGATGAAGAAGAAGAACCCGAATTGTTTAAATCATCAGCAGTAGGACTTGCTGCAGTCACATCACCCATTATAACACACTGAAAAAATTAATTACATTAGTTAGAAATAGTTACATACCTACATTAATAATGTAGTATCACACATTCACATATAATATATTTGTTAATAATTATTTAAAGTAGTATAACCACTCTCTTGGGAATTTAATTTAAATGGATCTTGTTGTATTTGCTCATTATTATTCAATCATGATGCATTTCTATTTAATTAAAACTGATTTTATTTTTCTTACTTTAATTTATTCAAAATTTTCAAATTTAAAACCTATTCTTATAGTATATTATACTAATTAAAAAAAAGCATTTATTTACTATAAACTATTATTACCTAATCATTTATTAATAGAGTACGGAGAGGGCATTGGTTTTTTCTATCTGTCTAATACGAAACTTGCTATTAGTTATGATTCATATAATTTACAGGTAAATACATAGATTGTATTTGCTTCTGTGGCCCAAATTTGAATTTTACATCTTTCATTCCCTTTTAAGAATGTTAATTAATACTAATATATTCATTTACATATAAGTTAAATTACAAACTTTTAAAATTATAGAATAGAATATTTCTTTTAAAAAATTTAGTAATAGAAGTTTGGTTTAATCCTATTTATTGTGAAAATATAGAAACATATGAAAATAAAAAATTAATTACATTTTAATAATAAATTGAAGACTCAATTCCACAAAAATATTTACTTTATTTTGGTAAATACATATTTCAGTAATAAAGTTGCCATCTTCAGTACACAATAACGACTGTTATTGTGAAGTTATTATTTTATTAATAATAATAATTATTATTATTACTGAAGTCGTTATTGTGTACTGAAAATGGTAACTTTGTTAATTGTTACTGAAATTATGTATTTTCCAAAATAAAGTAAATATTTTTGTGGAATTTAGTCTTCAATTTATTATTAGAAAAATTCACAAGTACTCAAATTATAAACATAATTACATTTTATTATAATTTTAAGCTAGTATGTACCTATATGGTATTTTATAATATGGTACAATGATTTTATAGAAATTTTATCACTTGAAAAACACAAATTTAGTAGTACATTTAGCCTTGTAAGATTGTTAATTTCTAAACTACAACAAAATAACTAAAATCTAATTAGTTGATTGTTATTTTACATAGAAACTTAAATACATTTTATAAAATTGAAATAAGTAAGAAAAATATGTTTTTATTTTAAATTTGAAAAATGAATTTCTATAAACATTGACCTTTTAATAATACGTTATCAGTGAATTCAACAGATGTGACATTAAGAAAAAATTGAGAATAGGTTTTTTTTATTATTTTTATTATTTAAAAACCAGATTACCTATGTTGTTTTAGTACAAAATTAAAAAATATACGTGTTTATATTTCAATCATGGATGAATTTTATTTTTTTCATAACATTACTAGAAATAGATTAAAAATGAACTAAAAAATTGTTAATGCCTTAAAACGTCAAAAACCTTGAAAAATACTCCAAAAAGTATGTTGATAGAATAGTGTGTACCCAACTACTCTTGAAACTCATCTGTATCTTGGAAAGCATTGTATCAAGTATTTAAAAAAAAGATGCAAATTCATTAAAATCCAATCCCGTTATAATCATAATGTGATTTTTGGTAAGAAAAAAACTTTGTTTATTTATTATTTTGTTGACTGTTACGTTCGTTAGACCTTAATAGCAATTCATTTTTTAATTTTAAAATTGTAGGTATCATGTGAACTATTAATAATTAGTCAATTAAAAATATTTGAGTGCTAGAGTCAAATTACAATAAAAAGTTCATAAAAATAAAAATTATAGGTAGGTGTAGGGTTACCAACCAGTCGGTATTTCACTTTGATAAATGATTACCGGTCTATAAAAAGCAGGTATTTCAATCTGATCGAGAGATCAATATAAATATATTTTATCGTTTGTGTGAAATTGGATATCTGTAAACTTTGACAATATTGTATGTAATATGTACATATATTAAGTATACTTAATATATGGTACAATTGGTACGTACCTATGCCGTTGCCGTATATGATAGACGATAGTGTTCAGTCTTGTTTTACATTGCACATGTGCAATAATTTAATATATACATGTTCAGAGTTCTTTGAAGAAATTAAAAATGAAGAAAAATTATTAAACGCTGCAAAAAATACTTCTAAATATACTTTTAAAAATGTACAATTCATTTTATTATTTTATATTTATATTTTTTATTTTAAAATGACCTGTACGTATGTTTACCTATATTAAATTAAAATCCAAGGAAAATTATGACTTCTTTTTTTTAAAGGTATGTTTTAGGGAGGAGGGTAGTATGTTCTAATACATTTTAATGATATTTTAGTAAACAATATTTATTGATAACAACATTGATAATTGTATGCAACAATTTTTATTATGGGTTTTTTGACCTAGTATAAATATAATTCAATATATTCTTTAGAATATGTTGACATTGTTTAGATTTCAGAATCTAAAGTATAAAGTATTTATAAGATATTTCTGTTGTAGGATATGGGTAGATATAATTTATTCATATATTGTTTTGAATTCTGGCTTTTAGGTCTAGGGAAAAATGTAAAATTTTGTACACAACAGTAAATTAATATTCCTAGGTTAGAATTTATAATTCATCTCTTCACCTGTGGCTATGTTAACAATAAATACATTATAATATATACCTATGTATTAGTTATTGCTATGCATATTTCACCACTCAATAATTTTGATCAGATGATATTCTTTTACGATTGTGAACAAATGAAATTTCTATTTGGAGTATTTGGAGTAAATCTTTACATACCCAGACCCGAAATATAGAATACAACCAGATATTATTAAACATTATTTTGGATAACATTTAAAATCCTAAATAATTTACATGTGTTAGTTATACAGTTTTAAGACATTAGTGAAAATATTCACATATTAAACGCCAAAATAAATGTACACTAAATCATACGAAGTACCTATTATCCTAATTTTTGTTTAGAAAAGTATTCAATGGAATGTCTTTAATTCTGTATCATAAAAATGATTTTACGTTTTGTAATTACTTATTTAATATTTATGGATAGCTTTTAACTTGGTAGGTACAAGGTTATTGAAAGAAACAGTATTATATATCTGACAAAATTCACTTACCTGTGCCGACTTAAATAGTTTAATGGTAACTGGTTGAAATAAATACGTATTTATACGTGTAAAAAATAATAAAAATATAAAATTAAGCTAATGGATAATACAGTAAATAAGCTTTAATTGCGTTTGGAATATAAATAATGAATAATATAAGTAAAGTAATGTTAAGTCGAATTAAATAAAAAAATGTACCTATAATATTGTTGTTGATATGGGCGAGCCGTCAAAGTTGGGAACGTATCTGTTTCGTATGTTTTTTTGTAATTTTTTACTGGGATTTGATCAAATTCATAATTATTAGTAAAAATGCCGAACGATCGCGATATTATTGAAAACCTGTTGCAAACTGCCAAAATAAATTTCTAGACAATAATAGTACTTAAGTAATAATTATTATTACACAGATTTAAAATATAATAAATGTGTGGGGGTGGGGTGTTCGTTACTACCTTCATATATTATTAAACACGCAGCCGAGTGCGCTGATCGGTGGCCCCGGCGACAGGTTAGAATGGTTAGATATTAGAATAGAACGGACTATTATAGAGGAGAGCCATACATTTTTACCATTACCATTTTCGTGTACGTTTACAACAAATTACAGTTAAATCTGTCCATCTGTTCTGCACAAAGTTTTAAAGTTTTTGTGAACTGTATGGACAGCCAAGAGCATATCGCTGCCAGTTTTTTGAGAGAGCGATTTCTAACCATCATCTCGAAGCTAGAAGGTAAGAACCTGCCAATTATCACGTAAATATCATCAATATAATATTAGGTAGGTACTGGGTACTATATTAAATTTTTCTAACAAAAATTATTTCGAATATCGCATAGTATCAAATAGGTACGTGGCTAAAAAATGCTATAAAATAAATCAAGTTTATATTTGTTTTTCTTGGTTACCTACAATATTCGAGAAATTCAACCCCTGACCCATATGTTTTAACTTAAATTTAATTAATATTTAAGTCTACGGCATATAATGGGGTTTCATATTTTAATATTTCATATTTTTAGTGATAAATGAAAATACAAATATTTACATATATAATTATAAAATGTAGACGAGTTTCGTTGTAAGAATTATAAAAATATGACGTATTGTAATATATTTAATTAACAACGTTCTCTTCAATTACTAAGTTTTCAGAAAATTGTGTAGGTATCTACTTATTTGTTATTTTTTATTAGAGGTAGGTAGGTACCTAGATAATCAATACCTATATTATTATTATTGTTAAAATAATGGATATTGACCCTAATTGGTACTGCTCTGGGTAATAATGTCTATATTGACTGTGGTGTGTCTAGGGTTGGGGGGGGGGTGTAAACGTGAATGATGAAGGGTGTCATTTTATTATTTTTCTCAGGCCGTCAAAAATTCTAGTTCTGCCCCTGTCCATGACCAATGTCCATACATTGTTATTGTTATTACATTTTTTAATATTCAATTTGTATTTTAAACAATTATAATTTATTATATAATATGCTGAAAGTGGGTTTAAAGCTTGCCATGTCGTAGTGTCGTTTTGTGTCATATTGAGTGACGTGCCAACTAATGCCTCAATTTCGGTGGAAAAAATCACGCTTGCGGAGCCACAATATCATCAAATATATAATACGTGATAACATAATATGATATATATGTTGCTGTGTCTAGATACACAGGCGATAGTGTAGAATGTAGATAATGCGTACCTAGTACCTACTATGTAAACATTTTCTACTCGGTTTTTACATTTTGATATTTGATTCATTTTTTTTTATGCTTGTATATTGTATAGAATTTTAAAGGAAAACTGCCCTTCTTAAATATTGGAAAATTTTTGTAAATAATAAATTATTTTTAGTACAGATAGAAGATTACTATTATAACTTAAAATATTTGAGCAATGGTAATATTGTATTCAATTAATTAATATTATTTTAAAAAGTTGTACCTAGGTACTTCTGTTTTATTTTATTTCTTAAACATATTTTATTTGTTTGTTAATTCTCAACAATAATTATAAAAATATACCTATGAGTTATGATGTAATATATTTATAAATTAAAAACTGTATCATAATAAATGTATTATAATAATTATTAGTGTATTATTATAATGATATTATTCATATTCTGTTATCACGTATTATTTATTTGATAACTTGTTTTATTAATCTGTGTTAATATTGTGGTTCTGCAATCCATTGGAATTGAGACATTAGTTGGCACGTTATTGCGTGAGGTATGGTTCACAGCTAACAAAGTCGTGTTTATCATACCCCTCAAAAAAATTAAATAAGTATAGGTATATATAATTTAAAGCATATACCTACCTAATAAATAAATAATTAAAATAATAGATATAATAATGGAAAAAAAAATGTTTTGAAACAATGTAAATTAAAAAGTAAAATTCAATAATATTATAATGGTATAAAATAAAAGTGCACAAATGTAAAATGTAAGCATTTATAAATAATATAGTAAAAAAAAAAAAAATAAATGATTAGCTTTTAATTATGTTGGATAATAAAAACTTACATCTAGTTTCTACACACTACAATACAAAACCATAGAATATTTTATAATATTATATTATTCTATAAAAACTTTGAAACAACTTTTATGTATTTTTTTTAGGTAAACCTTGTACTGTCATCTTATTTGATAATTCCAAAGTCAAAGCTACATTTGTCTCTACAACTGGATCCTATAATCATATTGCTGTTGAAGATTTACATACTCCAATAGGAACTGTTGCAAGTGCTCTGATAAGAACAATAGACATTCAAAGTCTTAAAGTACATATTGGTAATAAACTAATAAATATTTTTATTATTATTTATTTAAAAATACATTGAATACATTTTTAAATTTCAAAATTTTTCCTAATATTTTCAAGATGTTTTATTAAAATGAATGTGCCAATAAGTACATAATATATTATAAATAACAATTTATTTATGTGTTAATTTCGCTATAAATGCATATATATTAGGGATAATAGCACATTTGAAAAATTTTGCATATTTATGTATATTTTTAGTTAAAAATTATCTAGATACATTTATTTATATGACATTTTTATCCATTATAATTGTTTAGATAACTAGATAAAATAAAATATAATAAGGAAATAATTATCTAGGAAGTCCCAACACTGTTCACAAGACATAAACAAAATATACAATGGTAATACTGAAATTGTACTATTGAACACAATAATAAGTAATAGGTCATCAGATCATCTTAGATGGATAAGCATACAAAAAAGGCCTATTTAATAGGGAAATTAATATACTTAAATTCATTTTTTTTTCAGATATCGAAAATGTCTGATTTAGAACTGTTTATGTCTATTGGCCTTTCCGAAGCTAAAGCTAAAGATACCATGAAAAATAAAAATTTAACTACAAATTTAAAATGTGTCATTAATGAATTTTTAAAAACATATAAACCATTGACGAATTATGGAACTTTATTGTACCACTTGGCTTCTAAGCTCAAAAGTCAAGATTCTAAACATATTTGTCTAATTGTTCAATATATATCTGAAAATAAATTAGATACAACCCAAAGAATTGATTGTAGTTTGGAGTTTTTACGTTCATCAATATCTGAAAATATAAATATATCAGAGTTTGAAAAATCATGTGGTGTTGGAATTATTGTTACTCTAGAGGAAATAAAGCATATTGTTGAGTCTATTATATTTGAAAACAAGGATGAACTGATAGAGAAAAGATATAAATTTAACATTGGTGGTCTCATGCAAGAAGTTAGAAAAAAATTACCATGGGCTGATGGAAAAGCAATAAAAAATGAGATGGACAATCAAATCTTAGGTATTTTAGGTGCTAAAACCGATGTTGATTTAGCGCCCGCACAAAAGCAGAAAAAAGCCAAAGAAGTCAAAAATGTAGAAAAAAAGGTCCTTGTTTATGTTCCAATGGAGATTGAAGAAATTATGGGTAAAGTAGACTTTCATAAGCCTGGAGAAAATTTTAAAACCGATGGTTATGTTGTTACAAAGAATACTGAAATGTTATTAGCAAAACATATTAAAAAAACTTGTGGTAAAGTTATTACTAGATTCCCTCCAGAACCTAATGGAATTTTACATATCGGTCATGCAAAAGCCATTAATATTAATTTTGGATTTGCTAAAGCTTCAAATGGAGAATGTATCCTTAGGTAAACTTAATATTTATTCTAATATAAACATTCATTGTTATTCTATTTATTTATATGTATTTCTAGGTATGATGACACAAATCCAGAAAAAGAAGAAGAACAATTTTTTACTGGTATTAAAAAGATGGTAGAATGGTTAGGTTATCAACCCCATAGAATTACTCATTCTTCTGATTACTTTGATCAGCTCTACAATTGGGCTATTGCATTAACAAAAAAAGGATTAGCTTATGTCTGTCATCAAAAACAACAAGATATGCAAGGATTTAATCCGCCACCTTCCCCATGGCGTAATCGTCCAATTGAGGAAAATTTATCATTATTTGAAGATATGAAAAATGGAATTTTTGATGAAGGAGAAGCTACATTAAGAATGAAAGTAACGCTTGAAGAAGGCAAACAGGATCCAGTTGCTTATCGTATCAAATTTTTGCCTCACCATCGAACTAAAGATAAATGGTGTATTTATCCTACTTATGATTATACTCATTGTCTTTGTGATTCTATCGAAAATATTACTCATTCTCTCTGCACTAAAGAATTTCAGAGTCGAAGATCTACTTATTACTGGTTGTGCAATTCCCTAGATATCTACTGTCCTGTACAATGGGAATATGGTAGACTTAATATGAACTATACAGTTGTATCTAAGAGAAAAATTAGTAAATTAATTGAAAAAAAAATTGTTAGTAATTGGGATGATCCAAGGTTGTTTACATTAACTGCATTGCGACGTAGAGGGTTTCCTCCAAAGTCTATAAATTCATTTTGTGCTCGTATGGGTGTAACTGGAGCTCAAGCTATTGTTGATCCTCAAATGCTTGAATCTGAAGTTCAAGATTATTTAAATCTCACAGCCTCTAGAACTATGGTGGCCTTAGAGCCTTTAAAAATTATAATTACTAATTTTGATGAGTTAAATAAACAAAAAATTTTAAGTGTCCCTGATTTTCCTAGTGATCCCGATAAAGGTTGGCACGATGTCGAATTTTCGTCAATATTGTACATTGAATCTAGTGATTTTAGCCAGAATGCAGATAACGATTATCGTCGTTTAACAATTGATCAATCTGTTGGTTTAAGATATGCAAGCATTGTAATCAAAGTCATTAAGATAATAAATGTTGGGACAAAAATAAAAGAAATTCATGTTCATGCATCAGATGTTAAAACTGTACCAAAACCAAAAGCATTTATTCATTGGGTTTCAAATCCAGTGGAGATAGAAGTAAGATTATATGATCGTTTATTTATGCATAAAAATCCAGAAGATGCCAATCAAGTGCCTAATGGTTATCTTAGTGATATCAATATGGATTCATTAAAAGTAGTTAGTGCTTATGCTGATAAACATATATTGAAATCATCAGTGTTAAAAAATTATCAATTTGAAAGATTAGGATATTTTTGTGTTGATTTAGACTCTAACGATACTAAATTGGTGTTTAATAGAACAATTACATTAAAAGATGGTTCTTCAAAATGATTTAATTATATCAAATTATTTTGTTAATCAGTTATGAAATATAATATTATACTTATAAATATATTATATTTAGTTGTTATTTGTTGTAAATATCAAATTTTAGCTATAATATTATTTTAGTTAAGTTAACTTTCAAAAATATTTTATAGACAATTTAAAACTGTTCAATTATTTTTATAGTTTATTATTTTATTCAATATCCAATAATAGGTATAATATATTTATTATATATATATTAATTAAAAAATATATAATATTTGTATACATATATCGATTCTGCCTATTTAGTATTGACTCCGCTGGCTACTGTTCATAAAAACTAAACATAGATTCTGCTGATTAAATATTTTGTCGTATAATCGTTTTTATAAAATTTAAAATTATGTAGAATAAAATCATTTTTGTGTTCACTTGAAATTATAGTAAATTATATTAATACCGATCTCCGCTGAGAATCGTTTTATCAAAATAAATGATTTATCCTAAGGGACGAGTGAAGTGCTTCCACCACCTTCATTTTTAGATCATAAAAGTGTATATAAGTGCATAAATACATACTCGTACTTGATAAATACTAATGTCTAAGAGGGCATTCAAGTATTACGTAAGCGCCTTGGGGATGGGGGATCTGTTGTATGCTTACATTTGTTGACAAGGGGATGAGGGGAGGGTTATAACCTTGCTGACGTCAGCAGTAATAAATAAAATCAAAATTTGTAAAATAAAATTCAAAATATGTAACAACATTTTTCATTTATTTTTGATTAATTCATATAAAATTTGGAAATTTTTTTTATTATTAAATAGAGAGGGTCGTCAGACATATTCAGATGTAATAAAGTAGGGAGGCCTGATATTTGCTGACAAGGGGGAAGAAGAGGTCTAAAAAAGCCAAAAATGTGCTGACGTAATACTTGAACGCCCCCTAATAACTTATTAATAAATAAAAGGCAATAGATTCAATAGTAGTTGGTGAAGTCTATATGAACAGTAGCCGGCAGAATCGATAGCTGGCTATAAAACCCCTGTTTTTAAGTTTTGTATAGACAGTTTAAAATATGCAAGCATACCGTGAGACTGGATAATTATTATTAGTGTGTGTGACTTCTAGGAATACTTCTTATATTTAAATTAAACGGATGACCTATGATAATTTATTACTATACACATTAAAAGGAAATTGTGAATAGTAGTTATTCATCTAGAGGAGACTTATGATAGGGTTCCTAGAGGGATCTTGAAATGAACATTAATGAAGAAAGGATTACTATAGGTGTATGTGAATGTAATTGACATGTATGAATGGGCGATTACAAGAGCGAGGAGCCTGTGTGGAGAAACTGAGGATTTTATGGTCAAAGTGGGAGTGCACTAGGGTTTGACTTTGAGTCCTTGTTTATTTTCCCTGGTAATGGATAAAACAAAAAAGGATATACAGGGTGAGGATCATGATTAAAAGGATAATATGTGTATTGTATATACATATATATATAATACTAAACTTCGGAGTAATTAATTATATACACCTAAGATGATCAAAATATACTTTTATCCGAACTAAACATTAATAAACTTCGTATAAATGAAGCATTATTTCTAGATGCTTATGATTTATATTTATAAGGTACCTACCACTTAAAAATATCTATAATAATAAAATTGATTGAACTCATTTAAATATGAGACACTAGGTATAATAATTGTTTCGGGACATTAAAAATATTATTTTTTATATAATATTTTAAATTTTTACATTAATACAGCGTTGGGTAGGTATATTTTTATATATATGGTACAACTTGTTTCCAAAACCAATATATACTAAATTCGCGGAGAGAATAGGAGTGTTTCACGCATACGAATGACGAAAATTCGGGCCGCTCCGTTATCTATGGACGGCTAACCATAGTTTGACATATTATTATACCGTAGCGCGACAAAAAGCCAGCGCTGGTGTTTTGTCGGCTGGTTTTATTTCGTTATCATGGTGTAAAACGGACAAAAGACCAACCGAAAAAGAGCCACTACCAACATGATTTCCGTCTACGGTTATTTACAATATATTTAGCGACAAAAAGCCAGTAAATGTAATTAACATAGATA
>JAIPRL010007063.1:0-24895 GCA_025469235.1 Pemphigus obesinymphae
TGAATGGAAACCCACAGGAAAAAGGCCAAGAGGACGTCCAAAGAAGCGATGGATAGATGGAGTAAAGCAGGACTTAGAGAAACTAGGGATACTAAATTGGGAAGAAAAAATACAAAATCGAGAGGAGCGTGTGTCGGTGGTGGTAAAAACTCTTGAAGAATTGTAATGCCAATGAAGAAGAAGAACTATAAACCACTAGCTCCCTCACACCACTCATGATCAAAAGTCACGTATTGGTACTTAATAAATTATTACTACCTATCAACTAATAAGTTATATAATATATTTGTAATGTTTATTTTCGATATAAGCAAGTGTACTGTGTAGGTTGTTAACATATCATAGGCGTGTCTACGGGTCGTGCCAATCATGCACAGACACAACCTGCAAAATCGGTTACAAATTGAAATTTTTGTTGAATTACCGTTTTGTGCTATACCTATTACAGATATATTCATGACATTTATTTTATGTTTGGTTAGTTTATTTTGTCATGGATCTATTGTTTTATTTTATACCTGTGGCCAATATAGGTACCTACTATTATACAAAATGAATATTTTCTGTATCTATTATCCAAAAAAATTGTTGGTGAATGTAAATTTTGAGTTGTGACCATGGTTCAAAATATAATGGTTGACCGACTAGCCATTATATATATAATTGTTAATGGAATGTATTCGACATGCTACTTTAGAAAAAGTGCCGAATAAATAAATTTGAAGCTAATATTATTGAAATATGTTTCAACAACAAGTTAGTCCATTTGAATCTGTAGCTGCAGTAAGAAATAACTATTCTGCATAATAATTGTTATTCAGGAAATATGTGACTTTGATAAAATGTCAGACATTAGAGCTAAATTAAAAAATTTGCTTCTCTAATTAAAACTATTTGAATTTATTATTGCTTTAATCATGCATTATCTTCTTTTACTTCTCATTATTAAAGTCATTTGATATTTTCAAGTTGATTATCTATATCTTTTAACTGCTATAAGTAGGATATAATTATTGAAATCAAATATATCTCAGTTAAGATTAGACGACACATTATTCTAAAAAGTTTATAGTAATACAATATTGTATGGAGAATGATATAAGAGTTACAAAAAGTAAAATTGTAATCAAAGTTTGATCAAACTTCAATAAATCAATAATTTATAGAAACTAAAGAAAACAAAATAAGAATTTCATGTATTTATGCAGTTTTAGACGATTTGTTAAATGATCTAAAATCTAAATGAAGGTTTTAATCAAGAAACGATAAATCTAATATTTACATTTTAAAACTTGAGACAACCAATAAAGATCTATATTTGAACGTTTTTAGTATTGATAAACGAACAGCTATAACTTCTACAATGATTAATAATTGAATTAATTAATTTCCTAATTTCAAATGATAGAAAAAGTGTTTGTATATTTTTATAATTTAAAACCTACTACTTTTCACCACCAATCTTGTGACTATAGGAGTCTATGCAAACATGCATTTTTGAAATTACCCATTGTGAAAACAAAACTTCGCTGCAAAATTTCTCAAAAGACTTGAGTTATTACAATTTTGTTCATAGAATAACAAATTACCAACAATATTGTTTATGACAATGTAATTTAAAGTAAAAATTTAATGGCTTTAACGAAATGTAGACTAGAATATTATGAAATAACTTAAGATTTTAAATTTTATTTTAGTGTATCAGTATATATTGACATTTTTTCTATACTAATCTGAAAAAATAATCCAGTATTAATTGTAATTAGCATTTTATTAAATAAAAAAGCTCAATAGAAATAATGCATTTTTAATAATAATGTAATATAGGTAGGTACTTGTATCATTCTTCATCTTTCATTTTTACATAACCAGCATTTTGTACATTAAATTTAAAATTATTAATTACTATTTACTTGGTTATAATAGGAAATTAATACAAAAACAAATGTTGACCTTTTTTGAAGGGAGGGTAAGTGCATGACCTGCGAAGAAAGTCTGGAGATGACTATGATAGGTATTAGGTATACAGAACTTCTATAGTTACCTAATGTAAAATGCTTTAGAGTTTAGAGGACACTTCACACACAGTTTTTAAGTTTTGTTTAGGCAAATTTTATGAAATTTTAAGAAAAATTAAATTCAACAATTTTAAAATAGTCATGTGCCAGTACCATTTTTTATTGTTGTTAATATATTCAAACTCTAAAACTACAACTTTTATCTGTATAATCGCAGTACAAATAGTTATAAAAGATAAGAATATTTACTATGCCATAGCATAGTTTCTTTGTCAAGCCTTAAGTCCATGATTGAAAATCATGAAATTTTAAAATTGAAAAAAAAAATGTTTAATTAAAAAAACTGCATGCTACTGCATAGTAATTATCTTTCATATTTTGACTCTACGATTACTAAGGGAGAAGTTGTAGTTATAGAGCGTGAACATATTTTAATACCGCTAAAATAGGTGTATAGCATTAAAATATATATATATATATTAATTTTTTCGTGTACAATTTACAAAATGTGACTTTTTGATTTTTAATAAAATAAAATAACATAAATATTATATATAAAACATACTACACTACACTTGGTGGTTGTGACAAATATTCATATTCACTTACTAAATTGCAGGAGTGGTGGTTGAAATTTGTATTATTTTACTTATATACATATATTATAGTCTATAGCTAATTAGTATAGGTAATAGGACCTAATCATATATTAATACAGTATAAATAAATAAATAATATATATAGGTATGTAATTATATACCTAAATATTTATAATTTATATAGTTAGTCAATTTAAATATATAGAAATAAGAAAATTATATGAACACTTTTGAATGTTTCTGTAAACAGATCATCAATCAGGTATCTATTTAAAAACACATTTCTTCATACAATACCAGTTTTTATATCAGTTATTTATTTATGATATTTATATGTACTTTTTGCGCCCAATTATTACATTATTATTATACTTAAATTTTAATTACGAATACTTAGATATTATGATTAATATAAATTATAAAATAAAATACTGTATTTATAATAATATGTATATACCAAATACCTACATAATATATAATAAAATATATTATATTTAATTACTTTATAATATAATATACTAGTACTGTAGTAAATTATGTATATGGGTGTAACATTTAACTTCCACTGCGGCATATTAATAAGTAATAAAGCATAATAATACTACTTGAATAGTATTTCGTAGGTTAAATTAGGTATCATGGTAGTATAACTACTAAATACTAAAATTGTAACTTTGTACTCAGTGTGCTACATATGGAGCAAATTTGTTACACTGCACCACGTTAGTTACAGAGTAAGCAAAATATGTTCTTTTTACATGTCCGTTGTCAATACAAAATACTCTGGTGCTCTTGTAGACAATGGGAGTACAACACTCTGAGCTGAAGTCTGTCGCTTAGGATGATTCTTAACATGAATAGAATATACACCTATATTATTATATATGGTTTATCATATTAAAATTATAAAAAAATTGATCCACATATGACATAGACAAATTTAACCTTATTCATAATATGAAAATTAATCTAAAGAAAAAGATCATCAATATGATGTAATTTTTTAACGTTTATTAGACATGATCTTAATTGTCTACCATACAAATCAATCCAAAATATTTTTTAAAAAAAAAACACATCACTCGCTAGCAATGCTAACTTCAGCAATTACACCAGGTTCAAGGTTGACACTGGTGATTTGCTTAACTTTATCGCTTGGGCATTTTAAATCAATCACTCTCTTGTGGATTCTCATCTGGAATCTGTCCCATGTCTTTGAACCTTCACCACAAGGTGTTTTCCTGGTCGTAATACGTAAGAATTTGGTTGGCATACGGACTGGTCCTTTAACGGGTAGTTTCCTCTTCTTGATGTCCGAAATCATCTCGGAGCACACTATAAAATACAATTTTAATTATATATCACAATATAAAAGCTTGCTGCTGATACAGCAACATAACATATCTCAATTTTTGAGTTCTTACACAAGGGACATAAAATGTTTTTATTAACATCGCATATTTTAATTAACAGCAATGCTTACGAGATTTTATCTGGTATAAAATGATATAATGTTATATTGTATTGGACTCATCACAATCTCCCTAAAATCAGTGGTGTACACAGAGAAGGAGGTTTTTGGTGTTCAATTCCCCCTCCCTTCATTGGCTTTTTTTTCACTATATTAAAAAGGTAAAATAATCAACATTTTAAATTATTAATAATTTATCTAGTGATCTAGATAAAAATTAAATTAAAACTAGTTAACTTCTATACTCAGTCTCAATCGAAAATATACCAGTTTGCGCATTGCAACTGACAACAATCGAAGCTCGTGACCAGACTTTCCTCCCACTATGTAGTGAAATCAACAGCCAACATCGAACGAACAGTCCAAAAACTTGACAAAATTACATAATTTTATCAGACAAATAGTTCCAGTAGTATACACGGAGTTATAATAATTTCAACTAGTAGTTCGTCCATAGCAGATGAATTATAATATAGTACTTATACAGAAATTAGCAAAAAATAACTATCAAAATCACAAATGTGTAATAAAATATAGCAATACTGTAATAGGATGTGACGTACTCTACAGCAGTCGCAGAGAGAACAGTAAGGACATTAGAATGTTGAACATTTGAAAAATTCTTTATAACCATTGTTTAATAACCGTGTCTAGCACTGAACACAAACATCTGGTAAGCAGACCAGTCAACTAGACCTGATGCGCGCAATCAAACGAAAACTGGTTGGATGCGGCCAGAATATTCTCATTTATAATACTATTAAGTCTAAACTAGTTACACCACTCACTGCTTTGGACATACTATATGTCCTAACCTGAAAAATCATTATAAAGCATGGTATAAACTTAATGAGTTTTGTTACACCAAGAAAAATTAACAAAAAGTTTATACATAATATCGTTTAATATATTTATACATTATAATGAATCTATGGGACAGATAGATAAAACTAACATGCTCTTGAGTTCAGTAGATGTATTATTCTTAACAATTGGAACCTATAAGAAATTGTTTTTTTACTTTTTTCACCTATCACTTCCAAATACCTATTCTATATATAACACTTGTAATGGAAAAAAATGTAGACTAGTTTATCTAGTTCTAATAAATAAGAAATATATTTATAAAATAGTCCGAAGAAAATACAACAGACCTCCGTACCAACCCATCAAATTTACTGGAACATTTAAAAGGGAAACATTTTCCTTCTAGGATACCATCCACGCTATTAAAACCTAAACTGCCACGAAAATGTAAGGCAATGTTATATTAAAAATACAAGGAAAGACAGCACATACATGTGTGGAAAGTATAATATGGGATTGTGTGTCCATCTCCGTGCTTAAACAAAATACACCATATCAAGGAAAATTATTTTTTAAACTGCATAATTATTATAAATATAGATTTAAAATTTTATAGAAAAATTTAATATTAATTTGTTTTATTATTTATTAAAGTTTTTTTTTTGTTTTTATAATCAAACAGAGTAAAATTAATTTCAAAATGAATACCTAATTATAAATATAAATAATTTATAATATCAAAAAAATTAAGAATTTTTTTTTAAATGGTTTTTAACAGCATAGAAGAAAAATATTTTTAATATGTAAAACTATAACATAATTAGGTATAAGTAAAAGTAATTTATAGTGTAACAGAAGTTTCATTCATTTTAAACATAGATTACCTATGAAGTTTTTATCATTTTTAATTTTTATTAGCCAGAAAATACGATATTTTGAGAATCCCTGGTGTACAATATTTCAGATAAGTTAAAAATAATTAAAAACTGGGGTTTGGTTTTATACATTTTTCTGTGATTTATAGACTATGTATCTTCTTCTTTTACCTACACTTGTATTTTCCTACACTTCCACTTACTACATCTCTAGCATCTTCTTTACACCCTCTTTCTATCAATAAACATTTTCTTTACTAATCTTACTGCCTGTCTACTCTCTCCTTAGTAGCCATCTTAATCTATTCTCCCTCATTTTGTCAACTATCGAAGCTACTCTCATACTACCTCTTATATACTCATTCCTTATTTTATTCTCTATAGTCATTTTATTTGATTACCTTACCGTAACATTTTCACCTCAGCTACACTCACTCTTGTTGTATCTTCATATCTATTGCCCAACATTCTATTTCATGCATCATTAAGGTCTTACCACTTTTATAAAATTTACCTTTTAGCCTAATAGGGATTTTTTTACATAACGCATAAAAATAATAATTATAAAATAAAAAATTCAAATTTCTCTGGCCTGTAAGTCGCAGAATGAGAAAATGGCTGTTTAATTGTATGCTTACATTATATTTATAATTATATATATAAAAACAAATAATGATGAACAGGTATTATTTTGTTAATATTAGTAAAATATATATATAGATAGGTAACCCCCTCTATTTAAAATTTCTGTATACCACTGCCTGATATAATATAACTGGTATCAACATTTTTGTTATTTACAAAATAACAATTTATATTTATCTAATAAAATAATATTATCCTCAATAAAACATTCTCACAGGTTATTTATGCATTTCAATAAAAATCTAAAATGTCCTTATTAAATATATACAAATTATATATAAAATGCATAATTTAAAAATCAATATAATATACTTTACCACTTTCTAAACTTTTGATATTCTTAGAAGTCAATGTGATACGGATCTTGTGCCTCTTTTGATCAGTGGGAGTGTTTTCAACATCTTTAAATTCTAAATCCTAAAAACAAAAAAATAAATAATCAGAATACTAATAGGCATAGTAATTAATTGTTTATTTTAAAATTTATAATATTTTATTCTATTATACTATTATGTTTCAAAATAACAAATAATGGCTTTTTCCAGGAAATATAAATAAAAAGTAATACTATCATACTTTTTATACATTATAACACATAACAATGTGTATACTTATTACCTATATTATTTTACTTTTTTTTAAGAATGTCTATTCTTCATCTGGTTCAAAAAGGTTGAATAATTTGTTGATTAAATGTATATCTATAGCACATTAAAATATACATATTTGTTCACAAAGATATCCTTTTATTATTGGTCTCCAAGTGTAGAATGTCTTTATTCTGTACAATTGTTGATACTTGGAATAAAATAAATTATTGAATTCTACTTTTACCCCTTTATTCAATATATAAATGAATGTTAATATGCTTTTTTGAATAACTTTAATGAAAAAAAAAAAACTTGAATTTATTTCCAAAAATTAATAAGTTAGGTTATACTTATCTTTTTAGGTATTTACTATTTTAATGTTTGGAAGTTGTATTTTTAATAGGTATATAATAAACTTGTGCTCTCAAAATATTATAAAATAGTAGAGGATCCCTTGCGCACAACCCCCCCCCCACACACACACACACACACACAATTCAAGCACCAAACACCCATCTAAAACTTAATTTATCGACATTTTAAAGCTAATGATTCCATCATCTCAATATAACGTATATACATATTCAGAGCTGTAGCAAGGGGAGGGGGTGAAAAGTGTCTACAGTCCAGGATACCAATATTTGATAAAAAATATTCAATTTGGAGACTTCATGAAGAGAAGGAAAATGAAAAATTAGAGATATTCCGAATCATATATAAAAAAATAGTTGTCAACACATTTGCCAGTGACCAGTTTTCATTCTCCCAACTTATAGGTAATCAAGTTGGAGGTAAATTTTGATGTAAATGTGTATGATACACCTACAGGTTTTAAAATTATATAAATTGTTGGGATACAGAGCACTAATAGGTATTAATTGACTATTGTTATATATGTAAGTACACCTATATATTTTTGGTAACGCTGTATAATTCAAACCTGCACTTGGCAAATGAGTTTTTGTCCGAAAATGGGTTTCACTCTTAACACACGATGCGAATATATACATTTCTAGTATTAATCTAAAATATTGACATATTGTCAATATATCAGTAAAGAATTTTTCAAAAAGGAATAATTTGGATGGTTGTTGAAGAGATGTTAATAGATGTAAAAACAGGAATTTTTGAAATTTTTGAAATTTTTCCAATAAAATATTTAAAAAAATATCCCAAATCGATAACAATACATTAAAAAGAGCAGTTGGGCAGTCCACAAATTTCAGGAGGAAATATATATATTGCCATATATGCAAATTTTAATATTCGTACAGGATTCAAAAACATTTAGATCATTTAGATTTTTTAACCATGGTTGTTAGACGATTTCTCAATGTTGTTTCAGATCTTAAGCTTAAAAACTGACTTAATATGTAGAAGGACATATTATGAAGGATCGTTAATGGGAGAATCTAAGATGTTCTAAATCTCTCCACCAATAAATTATTTGTAGATGATTTGTAAATGACTATAGGTACCTATTAAATATTAGTGTTATTAAATCATTAATATTAAATATCCTAAATAATTTATTCACTGTAATTCAATGTATATATTACCATTATAATAAGGGTGCGTTCCACTTGGACGCTTATAACGCTCATGTCGCGTTCCACCTGGTATTTATAAGCGCTCACACTACAACCGTGACATCACTAAATCTGAGTATTACGTCATCGTTCCACACTCACAAACGCTTAAACCAAATCGGTGGTGCAGCGTAAGCATTTGCAATATCTTATCAGTTTATCACAATAATCGAAAAAAAAACGACCAGTAATCAATTTATTGACATTTAATTTTTTTACAAATCAATTTTGGTGATCATAATAATAATATTGTCAGTTATTCTGAAATTATATTTTTTATGGATTATAGTTAAGTTAAGATTATAATTAAGTTAATTCACTATCTTCTAAATTTGGAATTACACTAAATTAAATTTTAATTTTTACAAATGTTAAATCATTTTTCACTGAAACCAAATTAAACATTTTCTTAAAATTGTTGAATATTTGAAGTTATCTCATTTTTCTATTTAATTGGAATATAGGTATGTAGTTTAAAAATAACCTCATTAAAATACCAATTATATCCAATTTAATACTGAAAAAAGGGTAAATAACATTTATTATTATATTATAATTTCTTGTAGAAAATTGGGAATCTTCACAACAAAATACCAATACATTCCTCGCTTCATGATTTTTCTAAATTATGTTTTATTTAATGTTTTTTCCATATTATTTAATGAGATGTAGGTACCTATGTTAATAATTTTCAAGTATGTTAATATTTTTATTTTATACTTGAAGTCTTATTTGGTTATATGTTAACTGTCATTTTTTAATGTAACAGATGGTAAATAATAATGCTGTCATATAGTAGTATATACATACCTATTCAATATAACAAAATAGGTACAAATGTATACCAAAATTTGCTGTGTCTGTCTTCTAAAATTATATATAATAGTTATGTATGATTTAAAAATATATAGACATAGGCAGCACGGATTGGGCCGGAGGGACGCCAGGAGATTTCCCGGTAGGCTACTATAATATATTTTATATACCTACCTATATATGTATAAATATATAATGAAAAAAATCAATATATATATATAATATAATATATGGGCCGCCTAAATTGAATTTTGCTCAGTCGAATTTAAATCCCAATCCGTCCCTTGATATAGGTACTAAACAGATTATAATCCTTTGTCTTTATTTTCAAGGTAGGTATAATACCTTTTGTTACTAAAAATTAAACAAATTAAATTTAAAAAAATATATTTTTCAGACAGGACTATTACCTATTATTATTATTATTATTATATTAATAATTATTGGTGTGGTTCACAATTTAAGATATCTTAAATCGTGGTATGGTTAAAAATATTAATTTTTATGACTGGCAAAATTATTATTTTTTTTTTATTAATTGTTATAAATTTTACTTTTGATAATATGTTCTAAACGCTTACTAACGTTCAAACTATGTTCCACTTAGAATTGTAAGCAAAGCAATTGTAAGTGTTTGTTTCCAAGTGGAACGGTCCATAAGCGCGAGCACTGTGAGCGCATAAGCGTCCTAGTGGAACGCACCCTAAATCATTAAAAATGCAATTATAAATAAAAATAAATATTATTTTATATCTACCTACCTACCTACACTATATAGGTACCTATTAATCAAATGAAAAAGAAAGCTATCATAGTAGTAAGTACTGATATAAATATTATTGATTCCTAAACAAAACGCATACATATTATGTACTTACCTACACTTTGATAATCTAAATTTAATATAGTTAGGTAGATATTTACTATTCTTTTAGTTTTAAAAACAAACTTCAAAGCAACAATTTTTCTACCAATTAAGACACAAAATACTATAAAATTAAAAAGCGCAAGAACTTTTACTTACAATTTTCAATAGATCGACAAGGGTTTTGAGAATCGAGTGTTATTACAATATCTACAGGGTGGCAACAAAAAAATGTTTAAAACCGATTTAAACACTAAAGTTCATTGAGTAGTCTTATCGAATAGTTATTATCTATTATAATATCAAACCCTATATAAAATCCAATATACCATCAAAGTAAAATCTACAAAATACTATCTATATATCAAAAACCTAAATATTACTGACTATTTGTCAAGTACCTATTGTACATTTTTTGTACGTCATCAAATTAACATATCAAACAGTGAAACAATAGGTTGTTTGAAATAATGTGTAACAAGTGAAACTACTTATAATTACTCATGTGATATGTGGAAGTTAGAAAACAACTATTTACTACAAAAGAACATGGACTTTCAACGATTGTGTGATGAACACAATTCGTCTTAGGTTTTTGACAGATTCAGCTAGTCGAAAATATCGACGGAGGTCGTTAAGAGTTCAATAGTACTCACCATGTTTGAGTTGAGACGATACGACGAACGACTGGACGACGAAGACGAAAATAAACGAAAATCGTTCGAATAAAGATCAACTAAAATTTCCAAACGTGGAAAGCAATGAAAGAGGTTTATCCGATTTTAAGGTTATGTTGTCGTATCTGTTGATGATGGACGGTCTCCGACCTCCGGTTTCCCCCCATCATTTACAGTGTAGACAATATTATAATACCTAACCGAATGGACTTGTATGAGAAATGGTTACCAAAGTTATTACCACGGTTTTATCCTTTATCTGTAAATATTATATCATTTTTATCAGTGAGTGTTATTATCATAAAATATTTAATATTTACATTTATTTAATATTTAATATAGACATAGAAAAGAGATCTCTATTCTCTAGTCTTCATGATCACGATGTACTATGTTGGGAAGAATCTTCTTTACACCGTATTTAATATAATGCCTACAAGTTACTTTATTTTTATTTGAATATATTATAATGTGAATTTATTCTTATTATTATATTATAATTTATGAATCAATTACTAATAAAATAATTAAAATTATAGATATTTAATGATATTTATGCAAGTATACATAAATGTATACTATTGTAGTGCAATATAAGTTTATTGTAAATATAATCTAATGCAACATATTTATTATATACATATATATATATAGGCTTCTTTTATTCTGTGCCTATAATACAAAGAATAATTATTTTATTTTGTACTTAATACAAAATATTTTACAACCAACATAATCTATACAATGCTAATAATCTATTAATGTACTATTTATGTTATAAGGTGTATCATATATATTTCTGTCGCTAAATTAGTTTATTTGTATATTATAGGTTTGTTTGATCTGGCAGTGGTATTTTGAACTTAGTTTTTAGTTTTTTGATGTGCACACAAATTTTATGTAAAGCTTTTTATAACCTACAAATGTACCAGTCGGTGTTTAAACAGTTTGTTAGGAATATATGAACTGTAGGTACCTACCTATACAGTTTGTATGTAATATCTAAAGTTATTGTTCTTCTGGAACAAGTCTACTATAATATAAATTTGTTAGTATTACTTATGTTACAATTTTGAATCAATTACTCATGTAATGATTCAAATTATATTAATCCAGAATACTTAATTGTATTTATAAGTACATATAATACGTGGGTACCCATATACCTACCCCTTAATAATGTTAATTGTAAACTTTAATTAATAGGATAACATAATATATGAAGAATTTATTGTATATTTTACATAAGTGTACTAACTAAATATCTATTTATAATTATATTAGTTGAAAATTTAAACGCTGACATTAATATTATACTAACATTATATTATATTTTATATAGGAAATACTGTAGTTTGTAAAAATGTTTTATTTCTTTAGTAAATTAATAAAATGTAATCAAATACTTATATGTATGTATAATTAAAATTTGTATTGAATATAAATATATAAATTATAATAATTTTAATAAAATTGTGGTAATTATGAAATCTGTGGTATTTGGATGAAAATTCAATAAAAATGATAATATAACATTATATTTAATTTATACATTTATTCATGAAATTACCAAGTGAAAATATATGACCAAATGGTTCTTGCAATATATAATTGTAATTATTGGTTATATATAAGGACATTATTACCTATATAATCAATAGTTTCGCTAAATACAAGAAAAAATTTACCAAGGGAAAATTAAAAATATATTCAGTTATATAATAGTATAAATTAATCATTGGAAAGTTAGTAAATAAATCTAAATAGTTAAAGTTAGATAAAATAAAATATTAATTAGGTAGTTTCATTTTAAAGTTACTTATAAACTATAAAATACAGTAGGTACCTACTTCAATTAAAAATTGGTTAATTAGAACTTCGACAACGTTACCAATTTATTAGGTACCTACAACAAAAATGTATATTATATACCAGATACCTATCTAATTTAACTTAGGATCTTATATTTTTACTAACCTAACCAACAAAATTAACTTCTAACTATTTAGTATCCAAGCAATGGTATAAAATGACAATGTGCACATGATTGTAATTAATGATGCAGCTATTATAAAATAATAACAACAAATGTTTCACTTGGATACTTTTGCTTGGGAAATAATACCTAATAGTATTTACACAATTTGTATACAAAATTTAGTTATTTAAATTCAATCCAATACTTAATCAGTGAAATCAAGTAATTTATTAATAAAAATAATTATATAAATTATAAATTATTGTTGCACTTGAAAAACATATCTTGCTTTGGTAACTGTAAAACAACTAACACCATACAATCTCTGGATTGATATACTACTAGTTAAAACAGTGAATGTTTTATGGTTATAATTATACACCAGCAAAAACACATATTTCATATTTATTCATTTTATATTAAAGATACCTACCTATGTTAAATATAATATATATATATAATGTACAATGATACATTATTTTTATCCAAAGGTACAAATAGACAGTCAGAAGTGATGATTAGCAAATCAAACAGAATTAATAAAAAAAACATCTAGTTTACTTAAAACACAAATATATAATAAAATTAACTTCCTAGATCTTACAATGTTTTTGCAACAAATTTAATTTTTATATATTACATAGAAATCCCATTGAAACAGACATTATTCCATTATAAACATACAATAACATTATTCTATTATAAACAGACATATTATTACTTTTATAAATTTATTATTATTATTATTTTGTAAAAGGTATAATATATTTATTTTTAATTTTATTATTAAAACTAAAAAGTATTAAAATAATATTAAATTCAAAATTATTTTACTTTAGTAATTGTATTATATATTATAATATTATTATATTTTTTTATTAAAACTATGAATGGACTTTGATTTGATTTGAAACATTTCAAGAGAGTTAAATAATAAATTCTAGTGACTGTTTGGTCCACAATGTTGAACACTTAGTGAATGTAGTACTCATTTGAAAGCTTTTATAGATCAGATATAATAAAGCTTTTTACATCCTATAAAATTATTATTTTAAAATCTAAAATGAAAATGATACAAATAAAATTGAGATTTTGCAAATCTTTAGTTATTAATTCGAAAGGTTCACCAGCACGTGTAATGAATTTGATGCAGACACACAATAGGTACACTTAATGTAGGTACCTATATAGGTATTGTTTTATCCTAATGGTTGCACACATAATACATTTTTCAATCAATAATCATATTGTCCGAATACATCAAACATCGATTCTGTAATGTACCTAATTCTGAAGGTAATAGGATTAATTTTTTTGTAAACATTGGATATTATACACTACAGTAATACAATACAAATATCCCACAGTTATCTTCGTCATTTTGTAATAGATAGGTACCTACTCGATTTCTACGATTTTAAGCAACAAGCTGTGCGATTTAACATTATCACACGTTGAAAACAACAGTCTTTTCAACTGAGGTAAGTATACATCACCGGATTTAACACCAAGTGAATCTAAGTATGGGCCATTGTAAAGTCTAAAATAAATAAAATCCAGTGATTACCTTTAAAATTCATTGGTACAGTCCACAGAATAAATTCAATTTTATTTCGCTTATTCTTTGGTAATATTTTACATCAGTAAAAAATTTTAATAGAATATAGTAATAAATTTGATATTTTATATTATTTAACTAGATCATAACCAATTTAACTCCCTCTGAATTTTTATACTGCCACTCATAACTCAATCGTTCAATTTCACTTGCCTTGAATGATTTGTACTGCTTTCGATTTTTTTTATTTATAATTTTTCCTCGACAAAGTTATTCTTTGGATCTCCTGAACACAGAATTTTGGTCATCCTAAACTAGTGAACTTAGGCTTTTTATTGTAATGCAGACTTAATGCATAATTATGATCTGTTAAAAAGTCTTTAAATGGGATTGGTAATTTTGATTTTTTACGTAGGTATGTAGATACAAAACTTTCGGTATTTCATGTTAAATTTCTTTAGAAACAGTATATATTTCGATTTTTTATGTTCCTAATATCTTGGACACCCCCGGAATATTGCCCAAAATACGCCACTTTATGAAACTAACTACCTACTTATATATTATATTATACTGTAAACTGTAGTCTATATTGATCATCAGAGTAGTAAACACTTATGTTTAAATAGATATTAAGTAATATACTTATTGACACTATGCCCTTATATTGTATTTTTGAATATTATTATATTAGGTACCTATATATTTTTTATATTGTATTATTTATATCTTTATGTACCTATCTACCTATCTATTATAAAATCTAGTTCTTAAATCTTAATAAGTACGTTTTATATGAAATTAATACCTACCTAAATATTGTTTATTGGTGGGAAATCTAATATATTCCTCAATTTATATTACAGGGGATTATTATATATAGTATATTATAAATATTCTGTTTTCATTTATATTTTTGGGAAATAAATAATTCTTATAATATAATAATTATTAGAAACGACATAAACCACTTTATTTTTATTCGACCATTTTGACAATAGACACAATATGAAATCAAAATGTATGAATTGCATAACAAAAAAAAAGTAAAGTTAATAAGATAAGTTAATAAAAATCAAATATAAAAAGTTAAAATTAACTTAATTTTTAACTTAACTATTAACTTGTTGATGCCTAACACTACATTTTACAACAATTCGTCAATTTTATTCGAATTATTGGTAATTTGGTAATTTTCCTAATATGGAACATAGGTACCTAATAATAATAATGGAAGTAAGTTAATATTGCGCCCGGTATGTGACAATATGTAACCAAATATACACCATTTCTTATCACTTGTAACTTGAAATTTTTGAAGTTTTTATATATTTGCATAGAATTTGTAAATTAGAATTTATAATGTATTTAAATTATTTTTTCTACAATTGTGGTAAAATAATGAAAAACTACTATAAATATGGAATGTTTCTCTACACCTGATGAAATGAAAAGAAGTAATTTGGAAGTATAGGCAGGTAAGACATTTTTTAAATTATTTTTTGAATATTTAAACATTTTCAAATATTTAGTTACCTACATTGTGTAATTTAAATCATGACAACATTAGTCTATAGCTCCTTCATTAATACTAAATTAATTATAGATAATAATGATATTATAATTTTAATATTTTTAGGTAGGTACCAAACTATCTACCCAATCTCAATAACAATTCAATTCTGGAGAAATTATTTAGGTTCAAAAAGCACCAATTTCTTTGCAAGAATAAATAGTATGGAACGATACTACATACATGATGTAAGTTTAGTTTTATTTAGGTAATTAAATTTTATATGTAATCTGTAATCATTTAATTCATCTTAAACTATCATACACAACTTCCTCTTCTTTTCTTTATATTTTTCTAGAATTACGAAAAACACGTCCAAAGAAAAAACGTTTGAGAAAAAACGTCTAAATCTTTTTTTAATCTATAATTAAATTAAATTGATAGCTCATCATTAAATAAAGGTACAATATAATTTACATCATTACAATTTATACATGATTTTGCAATCTAGGTATAGCGTTTTTATTTGAAATTATCTAAATTGTATGGACAAAAGGACGCAATAGTCATAAAACAAGGCTGTAGCCTGTAATAACCATAGACATATAATAACATGTAATAAGTAATAACACATGTATTTGTTACATTATTTTTCAGGTGATATCAATATTATATTTGATAATATGTTTTAAGCGCTCACGCACTTTCGTCTTGGAATCGTATATAAGCAAAGCAAGTATGAGCGCTTATTTCCAATACGAATGCACGTATATACTCGTAGTATACTTTGATAACAATATACTCGTACACTATCACCATAAAGTTATTAGGTACTCTATGACTAGTAGATAATATATTGAAGTTATAATATTATAATACCTAGTGTAAAATATAAAAATATACCTATGTTGTATTGATGTGTTATAATACTCCGTAATTACATAAAATTTACTTAAAATGTATTCATTTATTTATTACATTATTTTTATATATTATATTTTATCACCCCTAGTTGGATATTTTTTACATTGGACGTTTTTTCTATCTGTCTTATACAAAATATATTGGCTCCATTATTGAATTCCCAGGAATAAACCAAAATAGATATTTTGTAACAAATCTTTATAATGTAACTTATAAGTAATAAGTTTTATCCTTCTATAGTTCTCACATTCCTGTGCATCTCCTTTACCCTTATATGTATATTGGTATCACACAACTTTTCCATACTTCTAGAATTTTTTCTTATTAAAAAATTTTGTCGGCCACCTTATATCTAAACTCCCTAATGCTTTCCATATCTCCACTAACATTCCATACGGTCTTACTGCTTTTTTATTTTTAATTTTTTAACTGTATTTAACTGTACACGTCTTTTCTTATTACATCTAAAATTCCACTCAACTTGATCTATTGCTTCTTTCGGAATTTCTTCACTTAATAATCAATTAAAATATTAATTTCATCTATTGCTTCCCTGTCTTTTGTTAACACTATCCTATCGTCGTCTTTTACATACTATACATTTTTCATATATGGATAGTTTTGTTCTTCCTTTGGCCAGTTATACCCTTCTTTTATCCATAGGTAATCTTTCATACAACTCATATTTCCATAATTTAGCTTTACTCGCTGCACTTTTTGCTGTTTTATATAAACTTTTATACTCTACCTAATCATTCCTTTCTCTGGTTTTCTGCCATTTCTTAAACTGTGTATTTTTCTTTGATATTATCTTCTGCACTTTTCTTCTGGCATACTATCCCTACTCTCACTAACAACTTCCTTAGCTACCCTCTTAACACCCTCTGCTACCTTTTCCCATATTTGGTTTATATCTCCACACACTTCCTCATTCTAGTGTCCTTCAGCTTTCTGTAAATACTTTTTCATTTTCTTCAATTAATTTCCTCCACCTAATCCTCAGTTTTCATATTATTTTTTTCTTTATTTAAAGGTTTTTTTAATTCATACATTTTTATTGTGGTTTTTTTTTATGTTTTATAACAAGCTGTTCATTGCATGCATATGTAAGCAATTGAGGAATATTCAAAATTATGTTAAAATTTACATCAAGTGTTTTGAAATATGAGGGAAACAGTAAAATCAACATACAATAATAATTATAACAAACTGAAATGGGAAATATTGAGGGTGACACGCTGTTGTGGGTTGATAGAACACCTTTATGTAAGTATATATACAACTTATTCATGTACTAAACATTTTTCTTATTCTTTAGGGTAGGCAGCTTCGCCTTTGGTATCACATATACTTATTTTAATTACAAATAGTGTCGAATCCAGATATACCTTAGGAGGGCATAAGTCCTCCTGGATCTCAAACGCCCCTCAATGAATACAGTTATTATTGGGTCAGAATCCATATATCTAATATTTGTTTGCTTAAATAGGAATTATTCAAAATAGGTAGTTTTATAATTTCAATACTTAAGATGTTATGTTAGACCTTTAATTTATTTATTATTTTTTGATTTTCTTAATAGCTTTTTCAAACCTATGAAAAAATTATATAAAAACAAAAAAAATACATGTTCTGATGTTCTTTAAAATTGATTATGGTTTTTATTCGTAATTTATACAATATATATATTTTAATACCTACTATACTAGCATTATATTGTTTTAGTTTTACCAATTTTATGTTATTGTGTAGGTATTTATAACAAATATAGATTTTATAGTAAAAGTGATAATTTTAGGGTTATAGACTTGAAAATTTGCTAAACAATATTTTACATAAAGGATATGCTATTTTCTAGAATATATTCTCATATTTTTTATAATAATATAAGAGAATATGATACTTACATTTACTGCCTCCGTCTATTAAATAGGTAATATAGAAAATCCCATAAAACAAAACATGTAGTGTATATATTAAAATTATAGTTTAACGTCTTTTATACATTTTTTTAAAAGAGAATATTTTCTAGAAAATTACACTTTCTTTCTGTAAAATATTGTTTAACACAGAAATTGTAGTATCTCAAGTTTTTAATTTTTAAAATATATAACACATATTAAGGTAGGGTTACCAAAAAAACTTTTTTCAATTTTTAAGGTTCAATAAAGTACTTTTTTTTTATCAAACTTTAATATTAATTTGTATTTATGGGTATAGAATATTTGAAAGTAAATAAACTACTACTTACTTAAAAATAAATTACCTATATTTTTAATGTAACTTATTCATTGATTATTAAATATAATGACACAATTAATTATAGTATTATAAATAAAATATTATTTAACTTTTCATAATTTAATAAACTAAAAAGTGATATATATATATAATTTAGTTCTATATTTTTTTTATTAATTTTTCAGGTAAGTGATTTCAAAAGAAATAGATCAAAATTAAAATTACAACTTCATTACTGTTCTTACAAATATTTAGTATGTTCAGAAAAGTGGTCTATAGATAAAGAAAGTAAATAGTGAGGTTTGGTTCATACTCACTTAGAACAGAGAACAAATTGTTATGAATCAAATCATGAATATTTGAAAATATTAATATATAGTATTGCATTTATCTGCTCAATGATTGACTTTTTCCTGCATGTACCTTCATGAAACAAGGTAAGAATGAATCAATAATATAAATTTCAAATATTTATCAAGTACCTATGTATAATATAAAAATATAATATAATTTAAGGTGTTTAAAAGAGGAACAAATGTGAATGAACGTTTTTTTTGTTTCATAAATGTTTCAAAAATCAAAATGCAAATGTACTTCAACAATTATTTTTCTTCTGAATTACTTAAGTAACTCTTAGTCGCTAAATCTTATGACAGAGCAAGTACCCATTGGATGGCACAAATAAGTTATTTAGTTGTAACGGGTATGTACTAATTTGTAAAATCTGTTAAGGTTAATATAAATTTATACCTATTACATAAGTAATATATAATTAAAACAATTTTATTAATCTGATTTTAAGATGATTTTAATTCTTTTTAACACTTTTAGAAGTATATCAGGATCGCACTGGATAGGACTGTTAGTGTGCGATTGTGGACTAAACCCCTAGCTTGATCCCTTTGCTCATATTTAAACAATAATAATAATATATATTGATAAATCTATCCACACATTTTTCTCCGGGTCCGATTTTTATGTACAGAATAATTTTTTAGACAGAACTTGTGTACTATAATTATTTTTGCACAATAATTCAAGGTCATGGTTATTCTTTTTAGTTATTTTTATATTATTGATAAAATTCACAACATTCTGGATTTTACCATTTACCTTCTTGATCCTTCAAGTTTCACAGTTCTATTTTCTAGCTTAATTTTCAAGTTAAAGTTTTAGAATTTATATATATAGCAGTATTAATAATTTTGTTTTGCAACCACTGACAAATGTCTAAATGATTGATCAGTTTTAGAATTTTCTAAATAATTATTTAAATTTTTCTGTTGCAATATGCATTACAATTTCGGATAAAATGTGTGTACCACCATTGATTATATATGACTCTTATATTATTATTATATAATATAATCAATTATACCACTAATCTTCTTTCATTACACTTGAATTATCATTTTTTTAACATATTATGTTCATTTATTATAAAAAATCATAATATTCCAGATTTGATAATTTTAAATTAATTTTAAACCAAAAATTTGATTTTGTAATTCAATTTTAAAGGAGTTTTAAAATGTATTAAGACAATAATTTGTTTATAATATTACTATTATTCATATTTTTTACAAATTCTCACACTGTTTCGGTGATCAAGGTAAAAATCATAAGTAAACAATCTATAGTTTTTAAAGGTATTTAAATGTAGCTTTTTTGAATACATTTTATTTAGTAGAACTATTGGTATTTTTTTGTTTACTATAGGTCCATTGATTTGATCATGTTGCGAACTAAGCCTTTTGATACCAGTCCGACACTTTATGGCACTTACATTTTTCAATGCCTACAACATAACTGTAATGATCCATCAGTAAACAATCTCATTGAAGTACTAAAGAAAAAATTGCAGATAATAGCGATAGTGATATTGCTTAAATATCAGGTATAATTTATTTATTACTGGTTTTAATTTTAATAAATATTATTTATATTAAAATTTTTTTTTAGGAATTATTTTGTTAATAAAATAAGGAACCAAAATATGTGTTGTTCATCTATTGGTATCATATGAAATATTACCTATTTTGAATTTACCAAGTAATACATTACAAGAAAAAACGGCAACATTAGAGAATGCAATAAAATGCATTTATTCTGTTATCCAAATGATGCCAAATTGTCAATTATTTAGAATAAAATTAATTATTTTTCTAAAAAAGCACAAAATTTACTTGAAACCCCTAAATTATGTAAGTTATGGTATCAGCATTTTAATTTTAATAATTTTATGTTAATGAGAATTGTTCTGTTATTTTTATTTATTTATTGTTATAAAAACTGTGGGATATGAAAAGGAAAATAATTAAAATACACATTTAGCCAATCTTCATCTATTTTCTATATCTAATGTTGAACAAAAAATTTGTTCAAAAAACTAATGAAGAATATTTCAACCTGATACTAATAATTAAAAGGCTATAATGTTTGTTGCAAAAAATTTATTTAAAATAAAGTATCTTGATCCCATGTTGGATTATCCAAAGCAAATGTCTAGTGTTATTTATTGTTATAGATCAATATACTTTTCTGTTCTTTTATAGACTTATCGTTATTGTATTTAGCTTTACCAATGAACATTGCAACCTGTAAAAGATCTTTTTCTCTAATGAGGCGTATACAAACATGGCTGTGTCTAACTATGTTTATTATTTATAATAGGTATCTATTTAAAATATAGATATAGGTACAATATACAGAGTGTTCATAATGTTTGGAGAAGTAATTTTTTCTAAATGAACTTAATAATGAATTATCAAAGAAGTTGTAGATGCTGATCGAACCCTATGTGCATAGATGTGATATTAACACCTATGTGATTGCATTTGAAAATCTCAATTATGATATTACATAAAAACTTCTATGTGATATTAAATATTTGTTTTAAAAAAATCGTTATAGTATCGTTCTTGCGCTGAGAAATATAATGTGCGCCAAATATTATTTATAATGATAGGTACCTACATAGAAATAATCTATGTGCAAATGTGTTTCTGACATCTATACAGTCATATTTAAAATCTCAAATATGAAAATAAGGGTATTCATGTCGTATGCGGTCTACCGCACACTTGTCGTCTACCACGTATATTTCCACACGTCATATGCACACACACAACGCATTGAAAGTTTATGGGGAAGTTTAAAACTTCGAATTATTAAAAAAATGCATGGTACATCTCCATCATTGCTGCCCTCGTATTTGGCAGAACAATGGTGGAGTCTAAAAAACAAGAATGACAACACATTTCATTGTTTTTTAAGAGATGTGAAATTATATTGTACCTAATTTAAATTGATTAATGGACATTTCTATATATATTTACATTTTTTTATTAAATATACTAATTTAATTTACCTACATATTTTAATGCATATTTTTTTTTGTATTATTAAATGTTATATTGAAATTCTACATTAATAAATATATTGTAATTCTACATTTATGTATTCATTCATATTTTTAATTATGTGGTAGACCTCATATGACGTGTAGAAACGGGTGGTAGACCGCATACGACATGAATACCAAAATAAGTATTTGTATAAATAACTACAATTTTATAAGCACCCTTATGATAGCTTAACATTTAATAAAAGCATATATAAATCATATGTAGGTATTTAAAATATTACAATTCAATATTTACATCCAACAATCTTCAATTTTAAAACATAGGAAAAAAATTACTACTTAAGAATGTGTATTATAAGAAAAAATTATAGGTATTATGATTGAAAAAAATAAACTGAATATAAATCGGAAAAATCTACAATGAATAATTGAGTGTTTAATAGGTAGGTATATATATATATATTAATACTATAGGTATAAAATGGCAATGCTGGGCATTAACGAGTCTTATTGAGTTATATGGTTATATTAACTTTTAATAACGAATTACTTTTAATTAAAACTCAGTTAATTTAATTTTGAAATAATTGATACATTTTTATTTTGTATGATGTCCATTGTCAAATTGTTAAATAAAAATAAAGTAGTTTTAGTTGTTTCAAATAATTATTACCTATATTATAAGAATTATTTATTTCCCAAAAATATAAAATGAGGAATATATTAAGAGTTCCAACTAATAAATAATATTTAGTTAGGTAGGTACTAATTTGCAAAAAGCAATTTTGATTTGTTAGGAAATAGTTGGTAATAGGTACCAATTAATCAAACATTTTTATGAATTTATTTGTTGATAATTTTAAAAATAATTATAAATGCATTGTAGTATTTTAAATAATATTATTTTAATGATTTTTAAAATGTTAAAATACCTAAGCTAAAAAAAACATTATTTCCAAAAAAAAAATAGATACTTAATTATACCTAGCCGTATATCTGAAATGTTATATTGAATCGCATAAAAAAAAAAAACTATTAACTTTTACTATTTTTTTCTATTAACGTAATTGAGTTTAAAAAAAATTCACTCGCCCAGTATTTTAAAATGGTATATATTATTGGTAGGTATAACTTAAATGATTATGTAATGTTACAAACATAAATGAAACTAAGGGGGCTTTAAACATAATTAATATAATTGATTTTTATTTTTTTTGCTCTTACGTTTTTTTAGACAGTATTACGTGTAAGCTCCCCAAAATTTTAGAGTTAGTTGCGCTTGGGCCACTGGTTACAAGTTTATAACATCTATGAAAATACCTCAAAAAATGGTTTTTAGAAATTTAATAACGATATTAAGATTTTTTTTTTTAAGAGGACGACGATATAAAACACTGATAATTTTGTCTACAATGTTGTGTCGCAATTTGGTTTCATTTTGGTTTAACAGTTTTTCTGGCAAAATGGGTATTTACCTACAGTAAAATAACACATGATGTGGGGGCGTTCTCATAATATTATTATAATTATCCGTGATAACGAAAAAACATTTATATTTATTGTATAAATAAATAATAATTTTCCACAATAAATATTATAATAATTATGTTCTATATTTTTAATAATAAATATTAACAACAATGTACATACATATATTAATATTATATATTATAATAATATATTGTTTGTTGGTAAAAAGTTCATCTTTTACATATGACATTATATAACACAAATTATTATATTATAGGCAATATCATTGATAATAATAATTACTAGTAATTTATAATCAATGGTAATATGTATATATAATTATATAGTAATCATTGAAATAAACCTATATGTATATATATATAATATTCATTAAAAAATTCGTTTTATTATTTCAATTTTCAGCACAATAATATCGAATAATTATATTATATTAAAATCAACATGCTTATATAGGCTTAATAATATTAGAATCATGTTAATAGGTCGGCCCTAATATATATATCGTTCATTATATAGGCACAACTATATATATATATTATATATGTATATGTTATAGGTTGCTGTTTATTCCAAAGCGCAGCATATTATATTATATTATATATATATATTATTACGACAACGCTGTACACTTATATTATTATTTTAATATATTATTATTATTATTATAATTATTACAATAAAACAAATTACAATAATACAATCAAAATTCAAACAATATTATATACGCGCCTATATCTAAACGCATAGGCAGGGTTGGGCAAGATACTAAAAAAAAAGTATCTTGATACATGATACATGATACATTCATTTTGGGTATCTTGATACAAGATACATGATACATTTAATTTATAGAAAAGATACAAGATACAAG